>VMDR010032721.1:0-11609 GCA_007922815.1 Macrotus californicus
CAATTGTAGAATTTCTTTTCATTTTTTAATCTCCTATGGGATTTTATATTCTTCCAATCCTGTAAATACCAGAAACTACAACAACTCCAAAATTAGTATCTCCAGTTTAGAGTTACTTGCTGAATTCCAGACCCAATTGCTACTCGACATTTCTCCTTACTATCTCACAATATCACAAAATATCCATATTAAAAACTGAACACTTAGTTCTTACTCTTGCAATTATTTTTCTTCCCAGTTCTCACCCATTTTACTAAAATGACACTTCTATTTGTCTAGTCATTTATTCTAAGAATGTTGGAGTCATCCCTATCTCTCCACTCCTGCTGACTCACAAATCTATTAATTTTACTATTAGTTAAGAAACAATAATTAATCCTACATATATGTCTTAAAACGAGCCAGTTCTTGATGCTCTGTTACCAGCACCACAAGGTAAGCTGCTGTGCCATATTTTGACTGTAGCGCTCCAACACTCTTCTACCTGTTGCTCTGCTTCCCAGATTGCCCGCTCAAGTTGCCCTTTGCTCAGAGTGAATGTTTAAAAATGCAAATCCAATCACAATACTTGTCTGTTGACTCAGAGCTCACTAATGTGGTTCACAATCCTGCATGACTAGCCTTCCCCATCTTGTCCAGTGACAGGTCACGCCACTCTCTCCCTTTCTCATCATTCTCCAGCCACGGTGGCCTTTCTTAGGTGCTCTAACCTGTGAGCTGTCTCCTGCTTCAGGGCTTTGTACGAGCTGTTTTTACCCAGCCATCATTCGGCATTCCTTCCTCAGGGCCAGCCTTCTCCAAGTCTTCAGTCTAAGTTAAATTCCTCTGCTGAACTCTCCCATAGCACCTGGGACTTTTCCTTAACAGATCTTCTGACCTTTATCATTTTTATGATTATCTTTATGATTACTTATTTATTATTGGCTCTCTTTCAGACTGCATGCTTCATGAAACCGCATCTGTTTTGCTCATCTTCTCTATCCACAGTGTCTATCAAGATGCCAAGCTAATAGTCCTTGATAAATAAAAATTTATTAAATGAATAAATGAAAAAAGGAGTGGATTAAGTGTCAGAAACAGTTTTATCCTGGTTCTTTCCAAGGAGTAAGGAGCATGAAGTGTTTCCTGGACAGCTGCCCACATTCCAGCAATGCGAGCGAACCCCTACTTTTGCTTGCTCGTCTCCCTCTTATATGTGTCAAGAATGCTGCTCTGGGATGAAGAAACTGAAAGCCAAGGTGAGCCAAGGGAAAGAGAGGAGACTTCTTTATGTTCACAATGAACCAGGAATTACCAACGAAGAAGGAGAGAAGCTAGCCCCATTGGATTGTTTAATAAGTTCAAAAGGCTATGGGTTTATGAGAGCAATTTACCAGAAGTGTTATGAGTATGTGAATGAAATAGAGGTGGGAGCAAAGGACATTGTAGTTAAAATGAAATCCAACAGCTGTGTCAAAAACTACAGCTTTGCCCTCACGAGGGGAAAAATGTGAATTCAGTGGAAATATGAAAAAAAGAGGAAATATTTCTCAGAGCTGGGAGTTGCAAGTAGTTTGGGGCTAGAGATTTAAAGATGACCCTTGAGAAGCAATATTGGGAATTATGAGGATGTGCACACTTAACATTGCTGTGAGTGGTATCCCTATTATAAAATTTAAACATCAATGTTTTGGGATTTAGTATATGGTAGAAGATATCAGAGGTAATAAATAGCCCTGGCTCATGTGGCTCAGTGGATTGAGTGCTGGCTTGTGAACCAAAGGGTCACTGGATCGATTCCCAGTCAGGGCACATGCCTGGGTTGTGGGCCAGGTCCCCAGTAGGGGGTGAGTGAGAGGCAGCCACACATTGATGTTTCTCTCCCTCTCTTTCTCTCTCCTTTCCCCTCTCTCTAAAAATAAATGAAAAAATCTTTTAAAAAAAGAAAAAGAAAGTTTGTTACTCAGAATGGCTGACTGAATTAACTATGTATATTTTATAAGAAAGGGTTCCAGGAAGTAGAGAGGTGGAGGAAAGAAAAACTTTGTATTTAACAGTAGATTTGAATGGGCAGTGACACATCAGGAATCAGGATGAGGGAGAAGAGGGAAGTCAGTAACTACTTAGTTGGGGGACACTCAGAGAGGCCATGGGAAGTCATTGCAATAAATATTTGAGATGAATCACTAAAGAATTGCTTAAACTGTTTCTTCCTCTTTCTTTTTCTTACTTACTGTCTTGTGTTATTTTCTGAATTCTTTATAATCATTTCTTCATAATGTATAAAATTATGTGTGTATGTGTGTGTATTTGTTGTCCTATACCTCCTCAAAAAGAAAAGATGCAACTTAGTTTCTGGAGCTACTTAGGAAGGTTAAGTGGTATCTAGTTAGTATATGTCTAGTTGCATAGGAAAGAATATCCTGGCAACGTGGCTTAAGTAATAAGGGCAATTATTTCACATTACGTGGAATCTGGAATCATTTAAAAATTTATTTATTTATTTATTTATTTTTGGAGAGAGGGGAAGTAAGGGAGAAAGAGAGGGAGAGAAACATCAGTGTGAGTAACATTGATTGGTTGCCTCTCTCACATGCCCCGGCTGACTGGGCCTGCAACCCAGGCGTGTGCCCTGACTGGCAATTGAATGGGCGACCTTCTGATTTGCTGAATGATGCCCAACCAGTTGAGCCACAATGGTCAGGGCTGAAACCTGGAAGCATTTAGTTTCAGGGTTGGTTCAGTGGCTCAATCATATTATCAAAGCCGGAGGCTCTTTCCGTCTCTCTAACCTGCTATCCTCAGCATGTGGCTCTTTGTTTTTTAGTATGTCACCTCATAGTCATCAGACATAATCCCTTAAAATCTGACTGAGAGGGAAATACTGTAACTTAGAATATGATACATGGTGCATTTGCTTCTGCATGGCACACACACACACAGCCCACACACATTCATTTCTACTAAAAATAAAGATATAGACAACAGTCCTGGAGAAAAAAACCACAAAAAACTAGTGACTATCACTAGTATATATGTCCATAAATTACATGTGAAAGTCTGAAGTGAATTCCTGAGAAAGCTGGCAACTTCCACACTCAATAAGGAAATAAGTATGTGGCAGATCAGCTAATATGAGATGGGCTGTGGTCTAGGGGTGAAGATACCTGACTGCATCCTGGGCGTGGTAAGTGTGGACTCTGACTGGAGGTCTGCGGACACCCGCGGCCTGGCCTGGGAAAGAGTCCCTGATGTAATGACAGCCACCTGGGCATCTTGATCAGAGTCAGATACAAGTGAATCTGGATGAATCTTTTACTCTATCTCAGTCTGAGGTTTGATGCACAAGACTAGGGCACCCTAGTTAATCACTCTTAATCATTGTTATTAAAAAGTGTGACATTCTCATGTGTGCCCAGCCATGTGTCGCTGGGGAGCAGTGGACTGGTGAGCCAGGTCTAGACAGCTGTGTTGTGTTTCACAAGCTGTGTTTCCTGATGTGCTAAGGAGTCACCCAGAGTTCAGGAGAGTGGTAGTGGGGTGTTCTGAAGGGCCGTTTCAGCACAGCAATACAAACAGTGTGGCTGCCTTCGTTTTTTTCCCTCAGAGCTAAAAATATGAGTTTACCAACATCCACCTGCATGGAAAAGCTTGCATAAAGAGCTGGACTTTGGATTTACAGAGCTATCAAATTGTTGTTCAAAAATGCGATTGACTAATTTGGTAAAACTGGTTCCTTGTTGCAAAAGTTTGTTGTATTAAGAATAAATTGCCTTGCTTCAGGCTAGGGAGCAATAGGTACCACTCACACCTCATACGTATAACCTCTTAGCAGAGATCACCATGACCTGTGCTGGACTATTAACAACCACCCACTCCCTACTCTCCTCTTCCACCCCAACAGAAAAATGGTTTCCAAGGCTGATGCATCCCTTTAAGAAGGGAGGTGTCCTGAGTGAAGCTGAGACATGAAACCCCAATCCACCCAGGTAGCCTCGCCCCTCTCCAGTGAGAAATGAGTTCATTTGACAGTTCAAGTATCTGACACCATAGCTGCAACCACCTTTTAATGAATTTTAGGCTGTTCTTTGTCTTTCCTTATTGCACCTATTTCTCTCCCTTCTCCAATTACTGATGTTCCCTCATGTTTATTTTTTGTGTTTGACATGATATGTGCAATGGAATGAGCCTTTAGAAACAGACAAGAACTACTCACTAAAAACTGTGAGAAGACATTTGCTCATGAGCAAAGCTTGTATTTTGTGCTGGTTTTCCTCACTAAAGAAGTTAAAAAAAAGACAAAACAGAAATGCTGACCAAGTATTGAGTGCTGAAGAAGATGAATGACTGTGAAGATTAATACATGTATTTCATTTAGATCATTGTGACATGTTACATTGTGACAAGAGTGTGATTAAATGGCTTTACTTGGTGTTGTTAATTCCATAGAGGAAGCATAAGCATCTAAAATATACCTTAGGGGTACTCAGCTCACTACTTTTAACTGGTTGGCATGATCATCTTAAAGAACACATGCTTTGAAGGTCGCAATGACGTGTTTGTTGTACGTGTCACGTGTTTTACTCTAAACACCTAAGCAAGCGGGGCTTAGCAGAGTTCCAGGAGCCAAGGCCACACATGGCATAGGGCTGGGGCAGTCTGTGAACTGAGCAAATGGGGTCTTGGGCTCTTCTCCTTGTGCCATTCTACCTCCCTCTGGAGTGAACTAAACTACAGAAATGATATCCTTGCACACATCTTGCTTTCAAACAAAACTACCCAAACAAGCTTGAATTTAGACATTCTGTTTCTGCCACAAAACACAGCCAATTATATTATGTCAGTCTGGCTTTTCACAGCTTATATTGATTTTCAGGGTGGTGATGACCAAGCAGAAGAGTCTGTCATTCACACGTGCAAGACTTCCCCCGGACTGAAGTTCAAGTCCTAGATTGCACGGGAGACCGCATCCGTTCTGCTGGCGTTGAAACCCTTCCTTTTCTGTCTGCACGCACTCACACAGACTGAGATGCCACTGCTTGCCAGCAAACCGAATGCTGTTTTCAGCCTCTCCTATCAGCAGGCATTTGGTTCTTGTCAATGCTGCCTGGGTGTGTTCGATGACCTTGCCCACACTGTCATTCTCACTTGGTCCTTCTCTTGCTTGGGGACATAAATCCCCCTTCCTCCAAGAATCTTTTCCTGATGTCCTGCCCATGCTTCTCTGTCACTTTTTTAATACCTAAGATCTACCTCAAACATTTGGTATTTCTGTTTCATTTTTTTCTTAATTGCCTTGTATGTTAAGCTTCATCTTCCCTTTAAAATGTAAACTTTGTCGAGAACACTAATTATAATGTGTACCTGTTGGCAACCAGTATAACACGGGCCGCAGTGCCTGGCAGGTAGAAGGTCCTCAATCATTTACTTTTGAATAATCCAGGGAATGAAGTAATGGTGGCTCTTTTGTCGCTTCCACAGTACCTAGAATGATCTTCAGTACAGTTTTAAACACAGCTGCAGGGCCCTCCCCGATGTATTTTTGGCTATGATTTTAAAACATGGGCCAAAATGCTCTGCAGTGACCTCCAAGGCCCTGTGATGGTGGTTCTCAAGCTTGAGCACGCTGTGTGCCACCCCTAGAGTTTCTGGGTCAGTAGGTCTAGGTAGGCCCCAGAATTTACATTTCTAACAGGTAAAGCTGATGCTGCTGGTTTACTAATCACACCTTGGGAGCAACTGCCCCACTCCTATGGCACTGATACTGCCCACTACTGCTGTCTTACCCACTCCAGCGACACTGACCTCCCTGTGGTTCCTTAAACATACTCAGGGTTCCCCAGCTCCACCCAGGGCTTTTGCATTGCTGCTCCCCCAGAGTCTCACGCACCTGCTCCCTCGTCTCCTTCAGGTGGTTCCCCATATGCCACCTTCTCACTGAGTTCTTCTCTCACCACCTGATCTAAAATAGCAGCTCACACTCCCACACATTCGCACAGACACAGACTCTCTCTCCTATCCCTTTCCTGAAACGTTTTTCTGCATAGCGTTTACCACCATCTGACATGTCACGTGTTTTACTCATTTGCTTATTGTCTACCTCTTGCCCCACCGGGACTGCAAATTCCTGAGGGCAGGGGTGCTCGTCTGGTTTGCTTTTCCCTGCATCCCAGAGGTTAGAGCAGTTTGGACACAGAATAAGCACTCAAAAAGTAGTTGTTTTAACTGGAGGACAGCCACAGACCATAAACCATAAAGAAATCTCACCCACTGCTGAAACAAATTAGAGATGATACTCTCTCTGCCCAGGCCTGCCGAGGGGCAGACTGAAGAAGGAAAGGAAAGCACCATTAACCCCCTGAAGGGCTCAGGACAGGCTGCTGCTGTGTCCTCATGTCTCTCATGTACAACATGAGGCGGTTGGAGATAAAATCCAGCAGATCCTTGAATAATGTCCTTTCATCCAATGTCATTTCATTACAAAAGTTGATGAGAAAAAAAATATATATAATCTCAGCCAGGGCCTCTGTCTATGTGGGGTTTGCATGTTCTTCCATGTCTGCATTCTCTCTGGGGACTCCAGTTTCCTCCCACATCCCAAAGATGTGCCTATGGGGTGAATGGGTGTGTCTACACTGTCCCAATCTGAGTGTGTGTGTGAGTGTGCCTGTGAGGGAAGGGTGTCCTGCCCAAGGGAGTCCCTGCCTGGTGCCTGAGCACTGGGATAGACTCCAGTCCCCTGCAACACTGAACTGGGGATGAGTGGGCTGGAAAATAATAATCTTACCTGTTTTTATTAATCGTTCTTAAATATATGCGGAGCTCACATTCATTTCAATGCTTAATATTAGAGGTGTTTTGGGTCTTTATTTAGAAGTTTCGTGATGTCTTTTGTGGCCAGAAATATGCCTAGGAACTTAATTCTGGTTTGTATCAATTAGTCTAGGTAAAATTGTTTTTGTTATATATTGGTTCACTTAAAGTTGTAGTTTTCAAGAACCTGTCTATGGTGGTAAGTGAGGACCTACTGTACTTCCAGCTCTACTGTATCATTGCCTGTTTCCAGCTCTAAAACTCTGTGCTTTTTTCCTCCCCTCAGTCTACACGCCACACAAAGGGAAGCCTCAGGACACGGGGACCAGTGAGCATCTCCGCTCTGGTCCCGAGGTGACAGTTTTCTCCTTGGCATTTTCACCCTTCAGCTGGTGTCAATAACTTTGCCACAACAAAGGTAACAGAATTCTATAGAGAATTTTCTCCCAACCAAAGCTACAACCCCATAGCTGTGCTGTCTTTTTGGTTTTGTGTAAAGCAGAATTCTTTTTTCTGGGTCCTAATTGGTGCCAAACAGAATATCATTACATCTCTGTTACGTCACAAGTCATTCCATTCCAGGACCTCTCAAATCAGATCAGGTAGGGGAACATCTAGAAATGTTTTTTTGCTGACCTTGATATTTTGAGATTTTAAAATATGAATATAATAATAATATAAAGAATTTGGGGCTAAATCATAAACCATCTTATATCTAGCTTCCAGTAGAGACAAACAGTAGTGGATGCTGAATTTAAAAAAAGTTTTTTATTGAGAACCTGCATCCTTACTGTTGATTTTGATCTTATTCTGCAGACTGAGAAACACTGGTCCCCTACCTGCATTTCAGAGCCTGGGTGGTAGAAGGTTGGCACAGAGTGGTCAGGAGCTTGGGCTCCTGCCTCAGTTTCCTCAATAAAGGTGATTGCACCTCATTTCTAGGGTTACCAAATAAGGTAGTACAAATAAAATTCTTCACCTGAGCCAGGCACCCATCAAGGGCTCGGCCAATGTTGGCTGTTACTCCGCTCAAGGCCATAGTAAGGCACACTTAGGCAAGGGTTAGCCCAGGCAAGGAGAGAGATACAAAATAACATTTTGAGAGAATGAAAGGGTTAACAAAAAGGAAGAGGAATAGATATGGCCGACACAAAAACCACTGGAGAAGCTGTATGTGTTTGGCTAAGATTTCTGTTAATTTGAACCTTAAAAAAAGTCATTACTCTGCCCTTACACAGGGCTTCATCTGGGAAGTAGAGCTGGAGGTTGTTGACTGTTCAGGCCAGGGTGCAAGGGCCTTCGGAGCAAAAGGCTGTTTGCAGGTGTTCTTTTAGGTCATCTGCTTCCAGGAAACTCTGGGGACCTGAGGATTTTCCAAGACTAATCTTTCCAACTGAGAGGGGATATTTAACAGGTTTTTGTTGATTTGTTTTGTTTTGCCTTGTTATGTTTATAAGTAACTTTCCCAAAGTAAGGGCCTCTAAAAAGAAGAGTCGGACATAGCCAGAATCGCAGTTCTCTTGCCCCAGTCCCTCTTGCCTGTGACTCACCCCTCTTTCTGCGACAAATCAGCACTTTCCACAGCCCGGTGACCCCTCCGAGGGTTTCCGCAGCACACTGTGTTTGGGGTCATTACTTTGAGCGTGTTCAATCTTTTCTCAGATGTCACTGAACTGTGCTTAGGCTGGCCTGCAGGACATTGACCCTTAAACAAATAGAGAATGTTCTCAGAAAAGCTTGAATTCTGTTCAGTGCTTTATAATGGTGGACACTGAAGTCGGAAAAGGCAGTGGAGCTCATTGTTTCTTCTGGACTCCTCAAGTTCACTGTCACAGGTGAGTGACTTATACTGTCCACAGCATTTGAGGGTTCTGTTCTGCAACCCCGTTTGCTCTGAAGGTCAGTTTGTGGGCCACTGTGTTTCTGATTTGCAAGGGTGGCCCCTTGTCATGCGATAAATAATATGCAATGCTGGGATAGGAAGTTGCAGAGCACATGAAAGATTTCATAATGTCATAGGCAATGCAGATGCTCCCAGTTGCTGTCCTGCTCACAGCAATGCTGTTTTCTGCCTCAGCGCCTTTGGGAGTCTGCGCTGCACGGGGATGTGTTGTGCAAATGTGTGAACAGATTGAACAACCTGCCAAAAGTAAAAATGCCGGTGAAGGTTCTTAATTCAGCTTTATGAAAACACAATTCTGTTTGCACTGATAACCACAAACCCTACCCTGGAAAGCCAGTTTTATAAAGAACTATGTTGACTTACCCTTTCTCCAGATTCATGCTCATTTCCTCATTCTCCCAGATTTTAACAATCTGGATACTAAGAAATACAAGCTCTGGATGCCTGGCTAGAAGGGGAAAAGTTGGCTTCCGGAATCCACTTTCAGTTTTTAGGTTTCCCTAGCCAGTAGAAATCACATGTTGCTGATGAGCTGAATGCATAGATCAAATATCATACACGTTTAAGGCTGGGAGTAAAGTGAGGTATTTCTAAATGGTCTGCGGGGGAACAGCTTTCTAGGCATTTTAGAGACACAGTATAATGACTGTACCTACTACTCTTAATACTGGGATCTAATAGTGGTTCTTATTAAACTTTTAAAGTATTGGCTTATTTTTTGGCTCTTGTTTAATAGAGATTCTTCCTGTGTGCTGCTACCCGGCCCCCATCCCCACGTACTCCCCACCGCCCCAGACTTAGTTAACCTTGTACTCTGTCTGCTCTGAAGCCTCCATTTCCCTGCTGAGAGAAACTGTTTACGTGCCCCTCCCCCCACTTGATCGTAAGTCCCTTGAGTCATTTGTGTGTCCTACTACTAAGAGTAATGGTGACAAATATTCGCTGATAAATGCTGGGAGTGAATTAGAAGTAATTTTTAAAAAAAGTTGCCCACTCTGGTTTTAAAAGACACTGAAATTGCTTAAAAAAAAAGCCCGAGTTCTATTGCAGAAATCAAGCGTTAGAATTATGTGTTGCTTTGTGAGGATGAAAGAGCTATGCATGGAGAGACAAAGGAGGGCTGGGATTAACTTTGGTGTTAAATTCTACTTTCTTCAAGAAGCTATTCCTTAGTCCTCCATCTCAACTGTGACTCTGTGAAGAAAAGAATTTTTATGTCCTACGAGGATCCCTGTGTATTTCTTTTTAATCCTTTCCCTGGACAATGAAGTTAATATTTCTTTTCCCCTCTAATGATCCTTGGGAGAAAGAAATCATTTGCCAGCTTTGATGGTAACAAAGGGGCCTTACCACCCTTCCCAAATGTCAGCAGTGTAAGACATTTTAAGAGTTTTTAGAAAAACTGGTGGCTTAGAAAATGACTTCCAAATTCAAGAGGAGCTGCTTTTCTCTCTTGGCAGCTCAGGGAAGGGGAGTTTGTAGAGCTGGCAGCCTCAAAAAGTTTTACAGAGGAGCCGACTTCGTAAGAGTGAAGCGAAGGAGAGGTTCACAGTGTGACGTGGGGTGTGGGCGAGGGCCACCCTATTCGTCGTCAGCCTGGTTCCTCAGTGGCTGCTAGGTTTCCTCCTTAACATCTTGGTCTAGATGTGAAGAAACCTCAGCCTCTTCCTCTTGAATTCAGTCTAGGCCAGACCACCATGTTTAAAAATAGTTTTGGGGAGAAAATAAAATGGGAAGCTGAATAAATCTCTCCCCGCCCACAAAATTCAAAACCCTGAGCTGTGACAGAGTCCAGGAGACATCTTCTAAAGTAACAAGAGCCATGTTACCACTGGCTTGGCTGTGTCACATCACACAGTCTGTTTCCTTTGGTGACCTCAGGCGCACCTCCCTGGAGTGATTTGAACTACACATGCTCCTGACCTTAGTAAATGAGGGTGAGTCACTGCCTGATCTGGGGGGATTTCTGACTTTCCCAACATGATTTCCTAGTCTCTCTCTCTGGGTGTGGGCTCCCAAGTCTCAAGCCTTATCAGAGTGTTGTTTTTTTTAGAAAATATATGAGTGTGATCATATCCTTCTTTTGCCTGAAAACCTTTATTAGTTCCCATTGCCCTTGGAATAAGGGCCCAAGTCCTCTACGTTAAGGATTACTAGGCCCCAAGAAATCAACCAGCCACGTCCTCCAAGGTGGCCTCATCCATGTCCCCCAGACTCACTGGATCTTTTTCAGTCCTGAAACTGACCGTCTCTTGGGTCTGGGCCTTTGGATGTACTCTCCCCTGCCTGGAACTCTTCTTTCTCCTCTCCCCTCTGCTAACTTCTTTCATCTTCAAGGTCTCATCCTAAATGCACTGGTTCCAGAGCCTTCCTTAACTCTCTAGACAAAGACAGAGCTTCTGCTTGGGGGTCTAGGAGATGCACGTACTTCCCCTTTATTCTTAGTCGTTTCGTTTGTAATTTCTTATGTGTCATCTGTCTTCCCTGCCATACTACAAGCTCTATCAGGATAGAGCGGGTTGAAGGTGACTGAGCATCACACAATTTTTCATTGAGTAAATCAGGTCCTTGAAGATTTCCCCATGAGCTTCAAGCTGTCCTGAACTGATCTCGAGATGCAGAGGTCAGCAAGCATTTTCTGTAAGGGCTAAAAAGTACACTTTTAAGCACTGGGAGCTGGTTTGGGTGCATGTGGTTATAGACGGTGTCACAGCCACTCAACTCTTCCATTGTAGCCAAAGACAAAATGAAAGCTAATGGGCACAACTGGGTCCCAAGAAAACTTTATTTACAAAAACAAGTCGTGGGCTAAATGCTCCTTATGTAGTTATGTCCTTCAGTCTGGAGGTATTCCAGCTCCTGGGAGAACTATTCTCATCCTGTGTCCTTTCCTTTCCTTTCCTTTCCTTTCCTT
>VMDR010032722.1:0-11612 GCA_007922815.1 Macrotus californicus
TTCATTACTTTTTAGAGAACTTCCTTTATGTAATTTTTAAAATTTATTTATTTTTATTTTTGTATTTTTCAGCTTTGTAATTGCCAGTTGGTTCTTTCTTAAAACTTCTCCTTTGCTTCCATAATTTCTATTTTTAATTTATTCCAAAGAATTTGAAATTGGGTGTTGAAGCATTTTTATGATGGCTACTTTAAAACTATTGTCAGATAATCCTAACATTTGCACCAAATTTGTGTTGAGAATCACTTGATTATCTTTTTTTTTTTAAATTTAGTTCATGGTTTTTCTTGGTTCTTTGTGTAACAGATGAATTTTGATTGTATCCTGAACTTTTTGTTTATTATATTAGGAGTCTCTGAATCTATTCAAATCCTTTATTTCAACAGGCAGTCACCCTGTCTTGGCTAACCGGCATGTCTGAGGTAATTTTGTGGACCGTGGCTCCAATGGCAATTTAAATTCAGAATCTTTGTGAAGTTATTTTGGTCTGATTGGTTTGACAAGTGCCACTCATGCTCCATTGATCCTTGCTGATGCTGGCAAAGGTGTAGACGGGGCCCTCAGACCAGGAAGCATGAGATCTATGAATGGAGAAGGATCTGAGGTCCTCAGAGTGACACCAGGAAAAGATGAATGTAGAACATCAGTCACCCACCTCACACAATTTCCTTACATCTCCTTGGTGCTGGGTAGGGGTAGGGGCTTAGATGGCTGTTGGATCCTGGAGACACTGCCCCAGTAGGGAGTGGAAGATCAGCTTTCTGATCAGTCCTGTTAACACTATCCCAGCAGGGAAATTTAAGTACCACGGAATAGGAAGGAGTGTGAAAGTTCAAATCCCCTTTTGACCTACTGAAAATGTAGAGATAGAGAAGGAGAAGGGGGTATGATTTTCTATTGGTGTTTGCATGCAGTAGAGGACATATTACCACAAAGGTTTTCTGTTGTTAGGCTACCCTTTTCCTGGTTTAATGGATAGAAGAAATAGGAGTTTCTTGGAATTCTTTTTGCAGTGATAGTAGTTCTTGATTGGAGGCTTCTACAGCACCCTAAGATATGTGGAGGCAAATAAGAAAATTCAGGGGACTCCCTGCCATGTTATTCCTCAAGTCTTGAGCTCCCATATTGTCTTCCTTTCTCTTTTTGCCTTCAAGAATCTCCACATGCTTGTTTTTGTGTTGTGGCCAAGGTTTTTTAGTTGTAAGGTAGAGAGCCTTGTAGAAACAAGGCTATTCTGTCTCAGAATAACAGGAAGTCACCCTGAGCTTATTTTGTGAGTCCTGGTTCAATTTTGATAACGGCCTATTCTCATATACTATTGAAATTTTATTCGATCAGGTAAACCATGCAATGGTACTCAACTCTGGTAGATTTTGTAATTGTATCAGATCTATAACTGAATAGGAGAGTGGAATGGGGAAACCATTTATCTAACCATCTGTATCTCAATAAAAGACATGCTTCCTTTTTGCAAAGTGCCAGTTAAAGATGAGATTTCATAAGCCAAGGTAAACAAAATCCCAACCACAGAATGTAAAGCTCATGAAAACTAAGATTATAATAGTTTTATGGACAATTTGTAGCTGGAAAAGTGTTAGGATGAAGATAAATAAGAAACAGGGACTTTAAGTTTGATTATCTCCAGTATTTTGTTAAGTAACAGGAAAAATTCATATTTTGCTTTTTGGTATTGAGTGTGTCTAACTGAACACAACAGCTCTAAGACATTTGGGACATAGGAAAAACAAGAGAGACATTTACATGTATAACCCATCTTATTATTGTACTTTACAGCGCTTAGACATAGGTGGGAAACAGTGAAATACCTGAACATATAGAACTAAAATCCTTAATCTAGCTATTACCTCCTTCTGGGTCCTTTCTAGATTCAGTGCTGTTAACCTCACAGGAATTCCCCTTGGTGTAAGAACCAGGCAGTCATGACCCATGTATTTCTCCCCACAAAAGGAAAAAGAAGACATTGATGTGATAACAACATAATGCACATAAGAAATGCACAAAATAATGCACATAATGCACAAGATTGAGAACTTTCAACTTGCTTCCACTTTTCAGAAAGTTTTTCTATTAAAGTCTTTAGTGACATTAATTGCCTTAGGTTAGATTTAGCACAGTCAAGAAAGATAAAGTTCTAACATAGCCTGATACTCTAAAAAGAATGGTTAAGTATGAATAACTTAGGCATTATAGTATAAACCATAAACCAAACTCAATTTTTCATCAGGGAAGCTTACGTATAATATCACCACCACTTAAAGTTTTGTTTTCCACATTATTTCTATATGTGTGAAAGGATGCTAACCTTATATTCACTTTTGGTAACATTTAAAGTCTTTTAACTTTAAAAACCATACAAGTAGGTAATTAAGACATTTTAATAAAATGAACAACAATAAAGTAATAAAATCCTTAAAAAAAGACATTTTAATAACATTACCAATATGGCTTTAATCTTTTTATTATCTAATCTAAATATTTAGCATGTTTAGCATTTTATAAACTCAACATGAAAGTGTCACTTCCTTGGAAAACCCTTCCCTGCAGACCCCTTGTGAGTCACCTTCACACTCAGTCTCCATCATAGTTCCTTATTGATTTTCTTCCTAGCACTAATCATTACAATGTGGATTTATTTATTAACTCATTTTGTTTTCAGATTTCTAGTGTGTAGCTTCTACGACTAGGATGTAAGTTCCATGAGTATAGCTATATAATTTATCTTTTACCACCTTGTCATTGTGCCTCAACCAGTGCCTATCGTATATGTCAACCTTAGCAATAATTGCTGAATGAATGAATGAATGAATTGATCAATCAATAAATCAATCAATTCACCAGTGCATTTCTGTAAGGGTGAGAATTATTACACCATTTAATAGATTAGAACACTGAGACTCTCAGAAATGCAAAGTGGGCATTCTGATGGCTTTGCTCATTGTTAAAAGGGTTATGTCAGAGCCAAAAAAAAGGGAGGTTGGAGGACACTAAAGATAAATGCGTTTTCTGTGTTTTAGGTTGCTTACATATAAGCTCTGAGTAATAAGCTTTTAAACATTTGAGTTAAATATTTCCCCTTGTTCCTTATCACCCCTGTCATTGTCACTTTTAAATTATAGTCCCACTTAGCACTGTCAAAGCCATAAACTTTGAATTTGCCATCACATTATTCTATTTTCTATCTAATCCTCATTTCAGCAAGCTATAGACTTTCAGGTCATGTGCTTATAGTTCTTGAAGGTTTTGAATCCCTAAGTTATTCTTTCTAATATCACAGCAGTCATGAAGACTGTTGGTTTCAGAATCCACATAGATGATTCCTCAGATATTCTGGCTTCTCACTCCTCCAGTGACCGTGATTCTGCTCTGCCTATGCCATTGACACCCATATCTAGATCCAAATCTTGTCAATAACTCCCATTGTCTCAAGTTCAGTTATCCTATCTTCATCTACCTTATCTTCTTCCACTTTAACCTACCTTTCCAATGCCTTCTCCTTTTTTCATAACCTGCTTAAGTGATATAATCCATCATTATATTCCCCTTTTTTTTATCATCTGTTAACCCCCTTGCTCTTTTTTCCTTTCTTCATACTCCTTTGGTTAAACCCAAAGCCTGATTATATCCAACTCACACCAGGGCTGAGTATGGCAGGAGAAAAACACACAATCGACAACTTTAGGTGAGTCCTTACTAACTAGAAATCATATTACATTTATTCATGAATGTTTTACTCCTTTTCCTCTTTCTTCAGAAATTGTCAAGAACTCATTCTCAGTTGATGACTTTTTTTATTTTACCAAGAAAACTTCCTCTTGCTTCAAACACTATATCTACCAATCTGCCTGCACATTTGTCCATGTTTCCACCTTGCCCTTTTGTTACTGTGAAGGAATTATTTTATATAACAATAACCCTTCCACTTCTGCACTAGATCCTCTCTCTTCTCATATACTCAAAAAAATAATTCCAATTTTCCTCACTAATCCATTAACCCCGTCTTAAAAAAACAAAATCAAAGTCAAATCCTCCTTTGACCTACATCACCTTTTAGTGCCATTCAGCTAAATTTTTCTGTTCTTTAAAGAAAAGTTCCTGATAGAGCTGCTCAATTTCTCTTATGACCTCTTTTGACTACTTCAACCTAAGCAACTCTTGATCTGAGTTACCAACAAACCTCACTCAGCAAAATCCAGTGGTTAAGCATCAAAGTTCCCTCTGAGCAAACTTAGCAGTGACATTTGACACAGGTGATTATTGTCTCCTACTCGATTCATTTTTTTTCTTTTGCTTTCTGGAAAATACTTATGACAGACTGTATTTGCCCAAAGATGCCCACAGTAATATTTTCCAACTTACAGGCTATTTTATAGTCTAAACTTGATACTCTTTCTGTTGAGAGGTGGGATCCATGTTCCCTCCTTTTGAGTCTGGGCAAGATTGAGATTGTTCTGACTATGGCATAAGATTAAAATGACACTATGTGAATTTTTAAGATAAACCATAAAAGGCCATGCAGCTATATCCTAGCTACTGGAAGAATGAAGGAAAAATATGTGGGTATTGTCCACAGAGTTCTTCTTCATAGATTGCTGCTACATATTTACCTTTCTTGACACAAAACTATTCTTTTTAAAAAATTTTATTGAGAGAGAGAGAGACATTGATTTATTGTCCCACTTATTTATACATTCATTTGTTGATTCTTATATGTGCCCTGACAGGGATCAAATCTGCAACCTTGGCATATGGGGATGATGCTCTAACCAACTGAACTATCCAGCCAGGGACAAATTATTATTTTTACCATTCTGGAATGTATCATTCTTTTTTGCCTTCAAATTAAATATAGATTGGACTTCTAACATGCACATAAATCAAATACTTTGTTACTACACGCTTTTTTATTGAGACTATGGAAATATACAATAGAAGAGGAACACAGCAAAACTATTTTCAAAGAATGTATTGAAGATAAGTGGTTACAAAGAAATCCCTTTTCTCTTATTACTCTGCTCCTCCTTCATTTTTCATCTCTTCTCCTCTCCTTTGACCACTTTTTCAGATTTTATACTCAATCTGTGCCTTTCAACTTTTGATCTGAATACTAATGCAAATATATCCTTTCTTATTTTTTGTACTTCTTTTGTCTATGCTCTTTTCTATTTACTCCTTGATATGAAAAACTCACTAGTTATCTGGCAGGAACTTAGACATATATCAGGTACTTAGAAAAAAAATTTAGTATATTTGGTCATGTTCCTCAAAGAGTTTGTATTCTAGTTGCAGAGGAAAGCTGGATTAGATGAAGCAATTAAAAGACACTTGATCTCTCCTTCATCATTTTCCCATATATTCTTTATTCTCAACTACAGCATACCAAAAAAGCTATACAACTCCATAAAATTTAAAACAAGAGTCAGAAAAAAAATGCCCTGTTGGGAGAACAAAAACACCAAGCACATTGAGCTACCAAAGTTTTGTCAGAATTTCTTAGGAGCAGATTTTTAGTTAGAATGAATTAGAGTACAGAGACAAGAAACTAGCTCATCAAGAGAAAGAGTACATTTATTTAAAATCTGTTTCTGGAGGAATCTTACTATGTGAAACACAGAGTTTAGTCTTGTATTATTTATTAATTAATATGTTATTTTCCATATAAACATCTGTAAACCTAATTTTGCCCTACTCTGTATATATAGAGTCAATTCTCGTTATTTATGAATTCTGTACTTGAGAATTTGCCTATTCTAAAATTTATTTGTGAGCTCAAAATTCATCTTTGTGATACTTTCATGATCATTTGGGTATGTTCAGTGAGTGGCAAAACAGTTTCACCTGAGATTAAATAAGGCATGCTCTGCCTTCTTGCCCCTGCTTTCATTACACAAAAAAACTTTTTTGTAGTCTACTCAGTGGCACTTTTTTTTGTTGCATTTTTTGACTTCTATTGTTGGAGATTTTGATGTGTAAAATGGCCCACAAACACAGTGCTAAAGTGCTGTCTAGTGTCTCTAAGAGGAGAACAGCTGGGAAGTGCCTTGTAGAGAAAATACATGTGTTAGATAAGCTTCATTTAGGCATGAGTTATAGTGCTGTGGGACAGGAGTTCAATATTAATGAATCAACAATGTATATTAAATAAGGTGTCTAAACAAAAAAACACATAAAACAAAGTTATATATTAATTGGTTGACAAAATTTTGTGACCAAAGACCCACAGGATTTTAACCCTGTATTTCCCCTAGAAGCAAGTGTTCAGTATTCACTATTTTAGTGTTCACCGTGTTTTCATAGAACACAACCTCTACAAATAACAAAAGTAATCTCTCTGTCTCCTTCTGTCTCTCTCTGTATCTATTATCTACCTATCTATTATCTGTCTATCTATTTATCTATCTATCATCTACCTATAATCTATCATCTATCTATCACCTACTTATCTATAATGTTATAGCTAGGGCTCCAAGTTGGGTTTATAATAAATTGTTTTGCTGTGAACCATGAATAGCAAACATGGTCTAACTATGGACACCATGAAGTAGGTCACTTTTGGAACTTAGTTTGAAAATCAGCAGCGTCTTTACTTGTCTATATAAGTGGTTATGTGGAACTTCAAATTAAGTTATAATTACACAGAATGAGCACTTTCTTGATCCTTTTTAGGCTTCTTCATTGACTAATATTTTAGATAACTGACTAAAGTTTTATTTTATTTTATTTTGCTTTACTTTATTTTATTTTATTTATTGATATTTGAGGGCAAGAGAAAGGGGGAAGGGAGAGAGAGAGAGAGAAAGAGATTTTGTTGTTCCATTTATTTATGCATTGATCAGATACTTCTCCTATGTGCCCTGACCAGTAATCAAACCTGCAACTTTTGTGTATGAGAAAATGCCCTAACCAACTGAGCTAACTGGCCAGGACTGACTAGTGCAGTTTTGATGTCCATAAGCAAAGCACACATTGTAGTTGGAATCTGGATGTCTGTTTCTCTGTCTTTTAAACACAGCTTAACTTTACTCCAAGAGGATGCATAAGAGGTAGTCTTGCACAAATGCCTACATGTCAAATGTTTTCCTGGATGTCCTCCTAACTCTCCTGAGGGATCCATACTCTCCATCTGCCTCATGACTCCTTGGTCACACAATTTTGACTTCTGTTGCTGTGGTCTACTCAAATGTTTCTCTTCAGTTTGCACTCCCCTTGGGAATTTTGCTCTGGATTGACAGTTCTTATGTACTGCTTCTTACTGGGAATGCCTCTTAGTGTTGCTACACCCAGAGCTTTAGGTTAGGGATCTATGTGCCCTGCCCATCAATTCCTTCCTGATTACCTAAAAAGTCACCATATTGAATTAATTACCAATGCTTGAAAATCAATCTAAAATTTTAATGATTAACCTTGTAGCATTTTTGATACACATTTTCTCTTAGTTATTTGATTTCAAAATTGGGAAAGAAGTCATCACAGTGAGGATTCAATATTACATCTGCTCTTCATGTAACCTTTATCACCAGAGATGTAGTATATGCCTAATTGGGTGAGAAAAATACGTCAAAACTTTACCTGTAAGCACTTGTCTCTCACAGGTGGAAGTATGAACAATAAATCAAGTTTTGGAAAGAGTTAGACCTGTGTTTACACTAAATGTATAATTACTAGTATAGAAGCACTTCAAGTGCATTCCTTACTTAAGTGTATTTTACTCCCACTTGTTTGCTGCCAAATAGAAATTTCAGTTGCTAAAGGAATGATGCTAACAAGCCTCATGGATTCACATAACATGACAAGGTGAATCATAAGTAGTTACTTGTTTTATAGGCTAGAGTTTTCCCAGAAAAATATGCTTTGCCTTCATTTAATCAGAAAACAGGAAGAGCACACTAGTGTTCTATTACATGCTCAGCTCTGCCTTGTGTGCAGATCCTTCCAATGCCGTGTGCTGGCCCAGAGCCTCAATGAGAAAGGCAAGTGACTATTCCATGGCCACATGAAATATCATGTGCCAGGTTCTCTAAGTGCATGATCTGTTTATGCAGAGAGAATTTTGACCTTGTAATTATAAGGATTCTAGCAAAGAAGTGTGATATTATATAGTGAATGATGTAGTCTTTTAATGTCTTGTGTAACAGAGTCACTTCCACAAGTTCTTAATTTCCAACTCCTGGCAGAATCTTCCTAGGAAGAGCTTATTTGAATAAATTTATTTGCCATTATGTTTTACAGGTTGCTACCCTAAATTTCCCTTCCACAATATCAGGTACCTGAACAATTGAAATATTTTGTGATGGTACAAAAGCATCCTGTATATAGATAATGCTTGTTATTGGTATAGATAGGATTCTACTAATCTTCATGAAGATGAGGAGAATTTATTTTACATCATCCAGAATATAGATCACCAGAGAGGTAAAGATAATGTTACTATGCAGCACAAATGTCATTAAAAATAGTAGTAATGATAACATATTTTATTGCATGCAAGTCACTTAACATATATCTCTAATTCTTATAACTCTGGAAATGGCCACTTACATGCTTATTCTACAAATGTAGAAACAAAATTTAAGGGAGATTTAATTGTCTGAGAGCTAATGAGTGTTTAAAACTGGAATTCAAATGCATGCATTTCTGACTCTCAATTCTCCACTATTCAACATCTGAATTAGCTCCTTCATTTTTGTTTTTTCTCTTACCTTCCCTCTTCTCCATCAAACATTCAACAATTTTTATTGAATTGCTAATGTGATCCAAACACCATGACAGATTCGAGATAAAAACAATGAATACAACTTTACTTTATCTCTCAATAAATTTCTACTCTAATAGAGGACACAAACATGAAAATAACAATTTCATTAATATATACAAGTTAAAAAGAAATAAGTATAAAGTACAGTGGTGGCCCAAAGAAGATCAAAGTTGTACAAAATATGACCCTGAGAAGGATGTTGATGGGAATGTGTGCCAGGAGAAACATGAACACGTGCATGGGACAAAGCCAAGGGATGGTAGGAGGAAGTCCAATGATAAACCATAGCTACACAGTGCCAGAAGGAGTGTGGGACAGGCAGACATATGGCCCCAGAGTCAAACAGGCTGGGTACACCCTACTCCAGGTGTGACTCGCGAGGCAAAGCATTTTGTCTTTTTACTTTAATTTCCTCATCTGTAAAAAATGGATGTATAAATAGTGGTCCCTATATCACAGGGTTGACACAAAGATTAAGTGAGTTAATATCTGTAACTCACTTTGAAGAGTGCCAGGCCCATAGCATTTTATACAATGAGCTTTGGATGAAACAATCTTGGCTATGCATGTTGAAGACAAGTTGTAGAAGCTTTGAGGGCTGGGCAAATGTGCTCAGGCTTGGATCTGGATAAAAGCGAAGCATTGAAAGGTTTTATCCAGTGGAGTAATGGAATTAGCTTTGTTTTTCAGAAGATCACTGTGGTAGCAGTGTAGAGAGTGCATGGAAGGTGGAGATGTGAGCTGCAGGGAGGTCTTTTAGGCCAGAGATTCCCAGTGCTTACTTGAGGAGACTACCTGCCACACTATTTAATCAGTGCTCTCCTTTTCTTGTAAATGCCAAAGTTTCCCCAAAAGCCCAATTTAAAGGATTAGCAATCATTTGGATATGTAAACTTAAGTATAGTCTCATTATCAAGGTCATATGTCATACTAATGCGGTTTTAATTATTTCTCTGAAACTTTAGAAAATAAAGCTTGCTATAAAACATAATTTGCTGTATATGAAATCTCTCATGCACTTCCAAGATTAGCAGAGAATTCAATTGCATCCACACTCTAAAACTAAAAAAGTCTGATTATTAAATCTTCTTTTTTACAGTGATAAATTTCAATGAAAATATATATTATGGGATAAAATTTTGTTTCTCAAGTAAATTATTCTCAGATTGGTTTCTTTAGTAAATTATTCTCAGTTTCTGGCTCTGGTGGGTCTGTAAGCCATGAGTTGCTCTACATTTCACCTTTTAATAGGGACCACTGGGGGTAAAAGTTTGGCATTACCTACAAAAACTCATACATTTTTTTTCTTTGGCATATATATCCCAGAGAAATGCATACACATGGCACTAAGAGATCTGTTCTAGAATATTCATAGCAACATTATTCATGATAGCTCCTAATTGGAAATAACTCAAATATCCATAATAGCATAATGGATATATATTTCATGGTGTATGCATGCAATGAGTTCTAAAAAATACTAAATAGAATGGGCAAGAGGTACATTCAGTGGTAGGATGAACCACAAACATAATGTTGAAATAAAGAAGCCAGACAAAAGAGTACCAAAAAAAAAAAAAGATACAAAAGATCAATGAATAGAAAAGCTGTTTTGTTGAAAAAATAAATGACATTGACAAATCTTTAACCAGACTCATCAAGAAAAAAAGAGAGAAGACCCAAATAAATAAAATCAGAAATGAAAGAGGAGAAATAACAACTGACACCAAAGAAATACAAATAAAAAACTATATATCAATAAATTGGACAACCTGGAAGAAATGGATAAATTCTTAGAAACATACAATCTTCCAAAACTAAATCAGGAAGAATCAGAGAATCTGAATAAACACATTACACCTAGTGAAATTGAAGCTGTAATAAAAAATTCTAAAAAAAGCCCTAGACTGGATGGCTTCACAGGTGAGTTTACCTAACATTCTGAGAACTAACAACTCTCCTCAAATTATTTCAAAAAAATTCAGGAGTAGGGAAGCCTCTCAAGCTCATTTTACAAGGCCATCATTATCCTAATTCCAAAACCAGATAGACACTACAAAAAAAAAAAGAAGAAAGAAAATTAAAGGCCAATATCCCTGGTGAACTTAGATGCTAAAATCTTCAACAAAATATTTAGCAAACCAAACAGAGCAATACATAAAAAAGATTACACACCATGACCAAGTGGAATTTATTCCAGGAATGCAAGAATGGTACAACATTCACAAATCAATAAATGTGATACACTACATATATAAAATGAAGGATTAAAAACCACAAGATCATATCAATAGATGAAGAAAAAGCATTTGATAAAATCTGGCACTCATTTATGATAAAAACTCTCAGTAAGTGGGAATAGAGGGAACATACCTAGACATAATAAAGGCCCTCTGTGACAAGCCCACTGTCAGCATCACACTCAGTGGGCAAAAACTACAAGTGTTCTCTTTAAGATCAGGAACAAGACAAGGATGTCTGCCTTTACCTCTCTCATTCAACATAGTACTGAAAGTCCTAGCCATAACAATCAGACAGAGAAATGAAATAAAAGGCATTCAAACTGGAAAGGAAGAAGTAAAATTGTCTTTATTTGCAGATTACATGATACTGTACATAGATAACTCTAAACATTCCATGAAGAAACTACTAGAACTGATATGTGAATTCAGTGAAGTAGCAGGATACAAAATTAATATCCAGAAATAAGTTATATTTTTATATGCCAATAATGAACTAACAGAAAGGGAAATTAAGAAAACAATCCCATTCACAATTCTTCAAAAGGAATAAAATATCTAGGACTAAATCTAACAAAGGATCTAAAAGACCTCTACTC
>VMDR010032723.1:0-11612 GCA_007922815.1 Macrotus californicus
CAGTTAAGCATACTTACACTTTCTAGAACTCGTAAACATCTCTCTGCTCCCCATAAGGAGGCTACTAGTTTCTCTTCATCCTCATCTCTACTTAGATGGTCCACACACTCTTTCACTAGAAGAAAAGACATGGACATGCATTAGTATGTCTCATTACCTCGATACCTGCCCCCTTAACTAACATTAAAAGCCATCTGAACACGTGCTATGAATATGCCAGACCTCCCTGAACATTATTTATTCTTAGTTTTATACTATGAGATGCTAAAATGTATGAGACTATTTTATTTTATAACTTCCCAATTTCAAAGCATTAATAGCATTTCCTTTAAAAGTTAGAAATTTGTAAGATGCTATTAAAAGAACAGATCTTTCAACCTGATGCCATTATTTTTGAATTGTCAATAAAATATTTTCTTCAGGATTTTAAGTAATATATAAAAATGCTACACATGTATTTATCTTACCTTTATCTACAATGTGATCCAGACCACCCAAAAGGCGGAGCTCTTCTTTAAACCAGTCTCCTGCTCGCTTAGAAGTAAGGGACAACAGCGTCTCCATAGCTAGATGCCCGGTCTAAAGATCAGAAGTGCCATTAATGAACATTCACGTTTAGCAATGATTCTGAGGCAACACTTCGAGACTTTCTTTAGAAAAGTTCACTGCATGCTACCAGCCATAGTATTGTTTTGTTTTTTTCCACAGTATTCTTTATAATGTAGTAAGCGCTATTAGAAGTAAAACTAAAGTGATTTTAATTTTTATCTGAAGACTCTAAGCTGAAGAAATGTTTAACTATGGACTTGTTTTCATGGAGAAAACCCACTATTAAAAATAGTCTATCATTTATCAGTTCAATGAAATATATACTGGTGTTATTTCTAAGGTATAGAGACTTAAGGGTGGAATTGTTGAATTAAAGTATACATGCATTTAAATGTAAATCAATTTACTGGATTAATTTACCACAAAGGCCTTAACAAGTAACACTCTAGGAGCAGAGTGTGGATGTGTCAGTTGCCCTGAATCCTCAAAAGCTTATCACTTTAAATTTTTTCCTGAGGGTAAAAAAATGGTTATCTTATTGCTCTGGTTTGTATTTTTCCAATTATACTAAACTTCAGTATTTTTCACATATTAATTAACTGTGCTTCCCCCTGTCAATTCTTCTTTCCTTATTTACCTGAAGGTTGCTTATCTTTTTCTTATTATTATATATATTTTCTTATCTATTCCAAATAGAAATCCTTTATTACTATTAGTATTTCAGATTTACCAGGCTTAAATTTTGTATTGCAGGGTTAGCAGCTTGGATACACATCATGTGGCCACCATGACAAAATTACACATAAATAATGATTCAGAACCACCACTAGAGGAAACACAGACTGGTAAGTTATATTTACAGACAGGCTGAAGTTTTCCCTTTCTCTTTATTTGCCTTCAATTATTATTTTAATTTCTACTGTATTTCTTTTAAAAAGTACACAGCTAGCCCCCAACAAAGAGCAATCTGGTTCTTAATTACATTAGGAACTTCAGCTGCAAGCTGAAAAGACCCGGTTTTCTTCCCAAACCTCCTTTTCTTTGAAAGATGAAAGTTTACATTAAGTCCTCCTGGCCCGTTTGGGACTGAATATAAACTAGGTATTTAGCTATGCAAAAAACACATCTTACCAGCAAATCTTAGTATTACTGATTTAGAAGACATCTCAAACTTTGTAGCCTACTTTAATAAGGTTGATGTCCAAAGTGACAAATACAGAACTAAAATTCAATACCACAAAAACGTTCCATTCTACCCAATTCTCATTCTAATTCCCCGAAAGATTAATTTAATGAGATTGGCTCAGGTATATTAGGCTCATGAGTCACATAGTGAATCTGAAGCCTAATGAGGCATTCTTTATTTAGGAAGAAAGGGGATAGTAATTTGATGTTAATATGGCAAAGGTTCCTAAGTTTTTACATTAAATGGGAACTTTATCATTTGTTTCTACTGACATTAAAAGAATTGTTGACATTTTAGGCTATTTTCAGTGTACTATAAACTAACATTTTAACATAACCTACAATTCAGACATTTTATTTGAAAACTGGAATAGTCCTCAAAGAGGCAAAGCACAGCCAAATTAGCTGTTATTTGAGTTATATCTGAAAACATTATAATAGCAATATTTTAAATTATATCCACATCAGGAGTAGCAATATATTTCAAGGAAGAAATTAAATAATTAATAACACAAAACTTATGCATGGGGACAGTCACTGTATAAACAATGCCTACTTAAGATTTAAAACAAACACAATATTAACTTAGGAGGGAAAAAAGGACATTCTAAAATTAGCAACTCTGTTCTGGTTTTAATCACGTGAGTAAATTATTCAACACAATGTAAGAAAATTACTATGCTGGCATTTACCATCCTAATAAATTCAACAAACCGTGGAGGAAATTCAATAAAGAAATTTATAATGTTACTTAATACCAAATACTTGGAAAGAATCTAAATGTTGAACAATATGGGAGACCTTCCCCGCCGCCCCCCCAAAAAACCCCATAAAGACACATTTATTATTCAATTATGCAACTAATAAAAATTACAGGCTCAAATTTATTCTTTTATATTAGTAAAAATTTGTATATGCTGTAAAAATATTAAAAGTAAGTAGGAATTACTAATACACTTGTAAAATAGTATAAAAACAGTTTGGTGAGGTAGAAGGACCACTTATCCACCATCTGAGGATAAAAATACTATTTGTCTAACCTTAATACATGAAAGTACTACTTAATAGTACATGTCAACTTTGTATCTGGTCTTTTAAAGCTAACTTGCTTTGCCCCCTCAAACCGCACTTTACCCAAACTCCTACTCTACCTTCACCAAACACAGCAATGTCCCTACGCCATACATGGCTAGCACAACAAATCATTCTATAATTTTGGGGGCATTACTGCAGTCTTCAGTTTAGTGAGTAGTAGAAAAAAAACACTGTTTACATAGTTTTGATATAGTTGAAAATACCTGAAAGTCAGGTTACATATGAACAAATAATCTTATTTTTTCAAAGCGACAAGACAAATTATCTTCTACTGGCCCATTAATCTCGGGGGATATTATTGATTCTGTAAGTAAAAAGAACTAGAATCAACAAAAAGCAGCACAGTCATCTTGAACTTGGAGAGAGACGTGTTGCGCATAAGGGTAGCCAACTGGTATGACCCCGGGGTATGAGGGACATTGCTCCAGAGAGGGAGGTGTCTCGGAATGTTCTTTGGAGAAGTCAGTGAGACACGCTGAGGCACTCTGGAGTAGGTGAACGGCTGTTGCAAATTCTCTGAACCCTTATTGCAGAGACCCAGAGAGAGTGAAAATTCAAACTCCTAACAGCTTAAATGTAGTTTCTATATTAAAAAAAAAAATCAAGAGAAAAGGATTAGGCAAAATGTAATAAAAAATTAGCTAGTTTAGGAATTTCAGACAGGGAACAGAAATTATGCTTAGAACTAAATCTTAGGAGAATTTGCTGAATTATAAACCAAGAAGTTAAATGATTTGTCCAAAGTCACACACTTGCTGTGACTAATTAAAACCTTTCTAGAAGTAATTTTCATTTTATAGTGGAAAGGAGGAAACCCACCGTTATATTTTCCAAATCAAGATGCTTGTTGTGTACAGTTTCACAGAGTCTTCGGATTTTTTCCTTGATTTTGTTCATGTCCTTTTCATTCAGTAGCTTAGCTGACGAAGCATCTTGTTCCAGTTCTAGAAGTCGAATCATTAGATCGAGGCTAGCTCTATCAAGATCCATGTTCAAACGATCTCTACTCAATATGTACATGAGGGCAGCTGTACAGAGGGACAGGTTCTTCAACAGACACCAAAAATATAATGTGAGCAATTAGTGGCAATTTCAGGAAATAAGACCATTTTGACATTTATTCACATGGTGGAAACCTTAAAAATGTTTTATTTATTGAAACTCCTACCACTTAAAATATTCTACAGAAATGTGAATAAACAAAGTACTGCTGCTTAAATTTTTGCTTTCTATAGGTCTCCCCTACATGAATGCTCCAAAGGTAGAATATAAGTAGAAGTACATATTTCTTTGGCCATTCCATGCTAAACAAAGAGTTTACAGAACATGTCTTTTTCAGCTCTCTCTTATAATCCTATTTTACAATACACTTCACTCATTCTTTATGACTAAGCAGATAAAGTCCAATTTCAATGAACAAAATCAATAATCTGTGTTTTAAAATCTGTATCAGAAACTTAGCTCCTTTTTTCTGTAAAATAAACAAAACTGAGTCTGTGTCAATATATAAAAATAAGAAGCCCAAATAAACACATTTAGATCATTTCTTTACGTGGTTGAACCACGTAATTAAAAATAAAATTAAGTGTTCTCAAAATCATTCAAGTCGGCACACTTTGTTTGTAAAATCTACAAGTAATAAAAGTCATATAATTTAGGTAACATTATTCCAACATATAATAACACTGTACTTACACTTATTTCAATGCATAGAAACACAATTAACTATGTAAACATTTAAACTTTAAATCCCACAAAATGGAGAGATTTCAGACTAAGTGACTAATCAAATGCTTACACAGGAAAATACTTTTGGAAATTAGAAAGACACAGTAGAGGCCCAAGAACACATTAATAATGCCTTGGTCCTCTTATAACTGCATAACAAAGCAAATTAACAGTTCTTTTCTCCCCCCCACCATTGTTCTGTATCTGTTACAACTTGGTAATGAAGTTATCTTCACTAAAGGTTAAGTACATTGCTTTCCATTTCAGAAGACTAAGTATCAGATTGTGTATTCTATTCTGCATTTGAAACATGATTTTCCTGAAACAAAAATATAATAAGGCCCTCTTAAAATACCACTATTGATAATAATTAGTGATGATTATTTTTTAACTTCAGAAACATTAAACATGACTTTTATTACATATTTTTGAGAGAATGCATCAAAGTCAAAATGAAAATGAATTTCTTTTTCGCAATTAGCTATGTCCCAGATTCAACATCTAGACAAAATGTTTTCTAAAAAATTCAAAACCTTTTTTGTCATGCTATTAATATCAAAGAGCAGTAAAAGAATTTTTCCAGTACCTTCTGATTAGAGAAAAATCAGTGCTCATAGAATTAAATATCCCATACGATATGGTATGTTAGGTATGATACCTGAATAATTTTTTTAAATTTTATTTTTAGATAGAGAAGAAGAGAGGGAGAAAGAGAAGGAGAGAAACACTGATGTGAGAGAGAAACATTCATTGGTTGCCTCTTGCACGCCCCAACTAGGGACCTGGCCTGCATCCCAGGCATGTGCCCTGACCAGGAATCAAACCAGCAACTTTCTGGTTCTCAGGCCGGAGCTCAATCCACTGAGCCACAACTAGAAGGGCTGAATAATGTTTTAATAGTATAAACCGACAAGAGGAAAAACTGTCATGAGAAAATAATCTTAAATGATTTATTAAGCAATAACTTCTGGCACAAAGCTCTACATATTTAACTAAAGCTCAACCAATATTTAGGAAATATTTGTATGTCAATATCAAATAAAGATATTTGTCAATAATCAAATAAGACTGGAATTTTAAAATATTGCTTTTCAATCCCAGAAACTTAAAAATACCTGATGGTGCTGGCAATCATCCAAGGTTTTAAAGACCATTGCTACCATTCCATGTGCTCTCAGGTGCATTCGAAAACTGGGCATGGCACATTTAGTAGCCAAGCTAATAACACTGGAAGAAAACAGACTAGGTTAGGGAGACTAAAAATAGCTAGTGCGTTAGTATTTTGTTTGCACAATACCAAAATAAACAAATAGGGATGGGTGTTCAAAGCATTGCTTATGCAGATCATAATATAAAGATGGGCAAACTAAATTATTAAAAATTTACTCATGTAAAATATATAATCAGGTATGTTATATTAAACTATATAAATAACAAATGATCATCTTCTGTTTATTTCTTACATTCTACTACCATTAAAAGCAAAAAGTCTCAGGTGCTTTTCATAAAGCCTTTGATACATGAAGATATAAACATTTCATTGGCTATATTCTGACTGGATAATTCAAAGATATTCAATCCACTACAGTATGCAAAACAGACTGTCCAAATTAAAACATGCTTATCACATGCATGTCTAAAATTACAGACTGAAAAAGAACTTAAAAGATTCTTTAACATAACACTTCTTTCAAGAATCTGAAAATTAAAGCATATACTATGCTAAAAGGCTGTGACCACCCAACTTTCCTTTGTCCATGTAAAAATCAAGTCCCTTAAAGAAATCAATCAAATTTTAACATATTATCACTGGCTACAACCTACATCCATGATAACTAAATCACAAATGTTTAGCTCTATCCACTTGGAAAATTTTAATGAGCTACAGCATACATATAATTAAATATAAAAAGAAGAGCTCACCTAAGGCAACGTGTGTTTAGAGGCTGAGTGCTCTTTAAGCCACTTAACAAGTACTCAATGTCATCAGTGAACTCTTGGTTTTCACCAAACTCCACCACATCATTGAAGTGCTTCACATGCTGGACAACAGTGTATAACTGCCAAGAAAACAAGTCCACCTCTTGTAACTATGAACTAGCATATTTAGTTAAACCTATGGATTTGCTGTACTTTATTTAAGTGTATAAAATCATTACATGGCAACTAAAAGATGTTTTTAAAACACTAGTAGTACTAATATAAGTTCGTGAATCAAAGCTGTGAGTATCAGACATTAAAAAGCTAAATGTTACATACAGAAATCTATCCACGTGCAGTAAAACTATATGGCTGCTTACTTCTTTGTCTTCTTTTCTGCATTTTAGTGCAGTAACTATATCTTGGTAGGGCTGAGTAGGTATTGTCACAGTTTTTATCACTTTGGGTGGTGGTGCAGGAGCCTTAAAAACTCCATCATCTTTTTGATTTGGTTCCTTTGAAGACAGCCTCACCTATTGAAAAGGTAGTTAGTTATTCTAAAATATATTAAAATAGTAACATCTTCTCTACCTGACAAATTTAGCTTAAGAAAAAGGATTGGAGGATACCTCTGAAAGGTCAAAAGGCATTTTTTTAATGGTTTATTTCATTCTCATTTGAGAGAGAGGGAAAGGGAGAGGGGGAGGGGGAGGGAGAGGGAGAGGGAGAGAGAGAGAGAGAGAGATATCAATGTGAGAGAGAAACATCTATTGGCTGCCTCTCGCACGCACCCTGATTGAGAATTGAACCTGCCACCTTGGCATGTGCCCTGACCAGGATTCAAACTGGCAACCTTTTGGTTACAGGACGACTCTCCAACCAACTGAACCATACTGGTCAGGGCAGTAATAAAAGATCTTTTAAAATTCCATTCACTACTAGGTAAGATTAATATAGGTTTTACTTATAAAAGAATCACTAGGGAATTCCTTACGTTCTTTTTCAAACTTAACATTTCACACAATCTGTTATTTGTCCCTAGAACCATTAGAAGGGATAAAGAACCACTACTAATATGCACAATGTGTTTTATACTAGTAAAAGGAGTTTGATATACTCAACTTAAGAAGAAAGGGAACTAACTACACACTATATTTTAGAAAGATTTTTATTCCTGACTTTTTTTGTTATAAAGAACTCACTCTTTGATAGCTCCAGATGACTGAGGTGCTACCATTATCTAGAAGTATTAATGTATGGTCTTACCAGTTATTCTGAAGAAAATATAATTTGATAAGAATCTTTTTCAAATGTTTTGAAGTGAAAGGTTATTACAGAAATGCAGGAAAAGTCCTCCTCTAAAAACCAAATTAACTGCTCAAAGCCACTTTTAAGATTGATGTAAAATGTAATGTATAATCCAGCTCTTAATAGTTAATACAAATTTCAAATATGGACTAATTTGCATTTTTAAAACTGAATACTGTAATTCCATAAAATGTGGGTCAGAAGTAAAAAGTGATCAAATGTTTTTTAAGGCTTTTATTTATAACCTAGTAAGACCAGAATTTTTGTAATCCTGTCCACAATCCTTACTTTTCCAAAGAATCAAACTGAAGCCACAAAATTTTAGTTAGGAAGTCCAAGAGAAATTGTTAGCCCTGACTGGTGGGTTGGGTGTTGTCCCACAAACCAAAAGGTTGTCGATTCCCAGTCAGGGCACATGCCCGGGCTGTGGGCCAGGTCCCCAACTGGAGGCAAGTGACAGACAACCAATTGATGTTTTACTCCCTTTCTTTTTCCTTCCTTTCCCCCTCTCTAAAAATAATAAAAAATAAACTGTTACACAGGAAGTCAGGGACTTTCCAATTATGTACAAAGATAGCAAATCAAACAAAAACACAAAATTAAAAAGTACAGTTCACTTACTGTGACACTCTGAGGTTTTACTACTGGTGGCCCAGGTAGTTCTTCTGAGTCCGGATGGTTCCAATGTCTGGCATTATATACAGCCTTTGTAGGAGACTATAAAAATGAAAAGAGAAAGTCCACTGTTTCCATATTTTATATTCTTATAAAACTGTCTCATTTCATAAATAAAATCACAGTGAATAATATAAATGCATAAGCATATACCCTAGCCAGAGCAGGATACACAGTATCTGGCATGTATTCCCACCATACTCCCATGCCTATGACTGAAGGAGTCACTGTGGTTATTCTGCCACAAAACTGACAATCAGTACTCTGAACAACTATTACCATCCAAGAGAAGAAATTTAAAACTCTTGCCAGGTTTGTACTAACTTATTAAACAATAGTTCATTCAACATGTCCGTTATTCCTCATGCTGCTGATTCACACTCCACATTCCTCCAACCATGGAAATCGGGCAGCTTATGACAAGTGATAAAAGCCCATATTCATTTAAGTGAAATTGTTGTGGCCAGATGAGTGCCATTATTCATAAGTTTTCAAATTTTACAAAGGTAAATATGGTACATATGCCACATGTTACAAAACATAGCAGATTCTAAAGCAGTACTATGTAATAGGATCTATGATTTCTGCAGGAAAATATACACATATTTACTCTAAGTAGGATATTGCCTCACCTCAGTTTAGGGTAATCTGTTGGCAAATCAATTACTGTAACAATGAAAAAAACTGTCAGTTTAATAATCTGAATTTCAGAACTGAAAAGAACTGTGAGCCTGTATAATCAAATCCATAGGATTAAATCTGTATAAAAGGTACAAATCCTTACTTTCAAAGAAGACTGATTAAACAAAGAGCAAAAATATTTTGTCCATCCTTTCCAAAAGTGATGTTAAAATTTGTCCTTTAATCTTTAAATAAATGGTGTGAATCTCATTAGAGATTTTCTGTCTTTATTAAGAGTGTAATAATCAAATTTTCAGCACTACATACAAAAAAAAAAGGGTACAAAAAGAATACTTCAAAATTGGGAATAATCTATATTAACAAATTAACCACCTGCCCTGGCTAGTGTGGCTCAGTGGGTTGAGTGCCGGCCTGTGAACTGAAAAGTCGCCAAGGTTCCCAGTTGAGGGTATGCAACCAATTGATGTTTTGTACATCAATGTTTCTCCTTCTCCTCCCTTACCCTCTCTCTAAAAACATAAATCTTTTTTTAAAAAAATATATTTAAAAAAATTAACCATCTTCCCTTACTAGCCAACTAACATAACTATAATTAAGATTCATACAAAGTTATCTTTTTATGCAAATATACCTTCAAAATACCATGTTATGACATCAAGATAACAGTGTAAATTCCACAAGAACTAGTATTTAAAAGATAAAGTTATAATTGATTCACATATTAAATGTGTTAAGAAATTTTTTAATCCTCATTGGAGAATATGTTTATTGATTTTAGAGAGAGTGGGAGGGAGAAGGAGGAGAGGGAGAGAAGTGGAGAGAGGTACAGAGAAAGAGAAACATTAATGTGAGACACACTGATCAGTGCCTCCTGTTCATGCCCTGACTGGGACTGAACCCACAACCTTTTGGTGTACAGGATGATGCACCAACCAACTGACCCACCAGGGCTAAATGTGTTAGGAAATCTTAATGTTAAAAGGAATCTGACTGTGAAACTTACATGAAGCAGAAAGTCTCTCATTTGTATTCAGTATATAGACCCACTATTCTTGTATAAAATGTCTGCATAAAGTGATGATGCATTAGTAGTCTAAAGCAATTTATGCACTCATGCAACAACTTAAGCCTCTTGAGGCACAACCATATAGGCACTCAAGCATATGTTGTAGAACTATATGCCTACTAGGTGAGAGATCCCTCACTTAAGCAACCTATAATACCTAAAGCACAGTCATTAACAGCCCAGGGAGATAACCAACTTTTGGAAAGAATAAGTGGCTCAAAGCTCAAGCACTTTTTTTTTAAAGCACTGATTTCAGGTAATCTTTGGGAATAAAAAGGTTATCTGGTTCCAGAGGTTAACAAAATACCAGAGCAGGTCAAGGTTCTATACAAAATTGACACCCTTCTAATTTAAGTGGCAACAAACCAAACAGTCAACAAAGTAGACTCAGGAACCAGACAGTCTAGATTAAAATCCACCCCTGCCTGGTGTGGCTCAGTGGACTGAGTGCCAGCCCGAGAACTGAAAGGCTGCTATTTCAATTCCCAGTCAGGGCACATGCCTGGGTTGCTGGCCAGGTCCCCAGTTAGGGGCAAGTGAGGGGCTACCGATCAATGTTTCTCTCACACATAGATGTTTCTCTCTTTCTTCCTCCTTTCCCCTCTCTCTAAAAATAAATAAATAAAATCTTTTAAAAAATCCATACACCATGACCAAGTGGGATTTATCTCTAGGATAAAGAGAAGGGTCAACATGAAAATCAACCAACCACATTAACAGAAAAAAGGACAAAAATCACACAATCATCTCAACTGGTACAGAAAAAGCATCATCTGACAAAACCAACACCTTTTCATGGTAAAAACACTCAATGAACTAGGAATAGAAGGAAATTACCTCAACATAATAAAGGGCATATATAAAAAAAATCCCATAACACAATTAACATCACCCTCAACAATGAGAAACTAAAAGCTTTTCCTCTAAGATCAAGAACAAGAAAAGACACCCTCTCACTACTTTTATTGAACATAGACAGTACTGGACATACTAGCAAAAGCAACTAGGCAAGAAAAAGAAATAAAAGACATCCAAAACAGAAAGAAGTAAAATTTTCTCTATTCACAAATACATGATCTCATGTTAAAAACCCTAAAGATTACACACACCAAAAAAACTTTAAGAACTAGTAAATGTGTTCAGTAAAGTTGTACATTACAAAATCAACATATAAAAGTCAGGTGCATTTCTATATAACAAAAAAATAATACAAAAGATGAAATGAATAAAAACCCATTTACAATAGCATCAAAAAGAATAAAATGCAGCCCTCAGTGGTTGGAGCATCGTCCTGTAACTGGAGGTTTGTGGGTTTGATTCCTGCTAGGGGCACATGCCTAGGTTGTGGGTTCATTCCCAGTCTGAATACATACGATCCCCAGTCAGGGTACATGAGGAGGCAACCTATCAATGCTTCTCTCACATCAAAGTTTCTACCTTCCTC
>VMDR010032724.1:0-11620 GCA_007922815.1 Macrotus californicus
TTTTTTTTTGCTTTTTTTTAAGATTTTATTTATTTATTTTTAAAGAGAGGGAAAGGAGGGAGAAAGAGAGGGAGAGAAACATCAGTTGGCACCCTGACTGGGTACACAACCTACAACCCAGTCATGTACCTTGACCAGAAATCGAACTGGTGACCTTTTGCTTTGTGGGATGACGGCCAACCAACTGAGCCCTTCCTCAGTGGTTTTAAAACACTTCACATTCAACTAGTACATGAATGAATGGACTACTGTTTGACACAGAAACCAGTACATGAATAGGAAAATGACATTTAGTCTGCATAAATGCAGAGTCCGGCATTGCCCATTTTATTTCAGTTTGATTTTGACTTTTTTTTTATTCTCTAACTTCTCTTTCCATTTGTACCCGCTACCCCTACTTCTAGCCAATGGACTTATATGAAGAAATGTTCTTTGACCCGTAACTGTTTGCCTCAATTACTGGTCTAAGCCCCGGGGGATAGAGAAATGCACGCTGGAAGCATAGGCATTTCCTCAGAAACACTCGTAATTTGGTTGGGAAGACAGACCGGCCCAGTGTGGCCTGCACAGTTCTGCGATCTGCTGTGAGAGTGGTCTGATCACAGTCCTGTGGGGATTTGAAGAAGAACCTTTAAAACTTGCACTGGGAATGTCAGGAAAGGTGACACTCGGGCTGGGGTTTAAAGGATAAGAGGCTTTTAGATGGGGAATGGAACAAGTGAACCAGGCAAGGACAACTATGGAAAAGGTCTCAGTCAAAGGGAAGACTCCCCATGTGGGAATGACAACCAGAAAGGTTAGTGGGAGGTAGGGAGGGGCCCCTTCATTAAGGATCTTGGGACACTGGACTAAGGAAAGGCTTTGTATATTGAAGTTTGTGAAGAGATGATAAAAGCTGGGAAGCGACCTACTCTTTTTTTTTTTTTATATAGAAACCATTCTGGCAGCTCTGTGACAAATTAACAGGCGGGTTAGGAAACTGGGTGCTGAGATGTGTAAGGCACACGTTGCCATAATCCTGGGGCGAGGTGATGGGTGCGTGGGCAGGCAGTGAGTAGATCATGAATTGGTCTGTGAAAGATGGAGAGGCTGTGGGCTAGGATGTGGGGCAGTTGGCTGAATTTGGCCTCATTTACTAAGAGGAGACAAATTGAGAGATTGGAGAAGGCGGGGACTTGCCTTGAGGGTGTGTTTACAAAATGCCTGTGGGACTGGGACCAACACTGGGTTTATGGATCGGGAGCTTAGCAGAAATGTCTGGGCTGGAGACAGTATTTGCAAACCATCACTTGACCTGATATTTGAAGTGTGAAGTGAGGTTAGGTCACCCATGGATGGGGTGGAGAGTTTTCTTTTATCTGGAAATGTAACATAAAGGCAGGTTAGTTGAGTTTGTCTTTGCCTCTTTTTACTCTGCAAAATAATTCTTGAGAACTGATTAGATCAAAAGGCCACTGGGAAACGTCAAGATAACAAGTAGGGTTTCCCTGCAAGGTGTTCCTGGTCGTGTAAACTGGACATCTGAGGAGCTAACTTTTCTTTTCCACTGAATTAGTATCTCCTAATTTTTAAAGAGGAAGCATAAAAATAGAGGAGGGATTGTTTCTCCATGCATTTTCATAATTATATAGGATGACTTGGGTGTCCCGCAGCAAAACATGACTGTTAGGTGGTGCACATCATCCCGGATGTGCCAGACGCTGAATATCTCAGACTCTGCTGCTGCTGTCAGGGGGAAAGGGTTTCCCGAGCTTTATTTTCTGGGGAAGCATCTTAAAAATCCTTTTAGCCAGTTCTAGGAAATGAAAGTAATTCAAGCCATATCCTCAGCGTAAGACCAAAGAGGTCAGATGTTAATGATTTATTAAATGATTGTATTTTCTGTTGGGACATACTTTTCATAGATAAGGAGAATTGTATGGTTTGTGTGTGTGTGTGTGTGTGTGTGTGTGTGTGTGTGTGTGTGTGTATTGTTTGCCATGTGTTGTAGAGAGAATTTCTCCAGTATTGACATCATTCATTTCACGGGATAGAAGACCTCACAGAAAGGGCTGAAAGAAGTTCTTGACTTTGCTGGTTATGAGAAGTTTTTGACAGCGGTACAGTGTGGAAATGGGGCCCATAGTTTATGACCAGACCTGGCTTTGGAAGAGACCAAGGACAAGAATTAGAACATACGGAACTTATTTGAGAAGTAATTCCTAGCTATGACTAAGAGCCTGTGCTAAAATGCCTGGGAAAGTTTAAAAGAAAATCTTTGCAAAATAAATCATATCTCTTGTTTGCTAAATTGTAGGACTTAGATAATTTGGGATACTCATGGACTTCTGTAATTCTGCATTAAAGCTCCAAAGTTGTTTCCTTTAATTAATTTTTCCTGGTGTTATTTTTAACAACACTGTGATTCACTTTGTTGGTTTATTCAATTAAGGGATTATTTATTTCAAGAGATTATTTTCTCTTCCTCTAGCCCTCAGAAGTCCTTAAAATATTCACAGTAAGCAGTCAGGAAAGATATACTCTGTATGTACGTATTAGCTTCTGGTACTTTTTTTTTAACTGTCCAAGTTCCAATTACAATGTTTCCTGTGTTTATTTATGTCAAAGTATCTGACATAAACAGCTGAGTGTTGTGCCAGGGAAAGTTAACTAGGAAGAGCGGTACTACTACGGTTGTGTTTCAGAAAGAATTCCCCTTTTTTTCATTTCCCAAACTTTAATTGGGTAGAGTTATGTGGGGGAAATGCTGCTATTTTAACTTAATAGTTGCAGTAATCTCTTCCTAAATTTCTCTGTGTCCATGCCAGTTTTTACTTCGCCATTACTATACTACAACGAAGCATTTCATAAGCCAAGAAAAATCATTGTTACTCAACTCAGCTTGACTTTTTATCCCACAGAAGTATGGAATCAGCACAATAGTGCAGCTCTTTGGGGGATGCAATCAAAAGCGCGTATCACTCTTTTGCCCTGGCTGGGTACCTCAGTTGGTTAGATACCCTCCCAATATGCGAAGACTGGGTTTTGGTTTCTGGTGAGGGCATATACAGGGTCAGCCAATGAAGGCATAAAAGTAAGTGGGACAGCAAGTCAATGTTTCTCTCTCCCTTTCTCCTCCTTCCTCTCTCTCACTCCAAAATCAATTTTAAAAAGGTACATGTCACTTTTCAAAAAAATTTGTCAAAGGGAAAATATCTACATTTCAAGGTTCAGAAATTAGAAAGTAAAAAATAATTCTATCCCTCTAACACACAGCATTTTTTTTTTTTTTGATAGGCATGTACACATTTCATATAACTTTATTTGGGGGCAAGCCTTATTTTTGGTCCTTCAGTGTATTCTTTATCATCTGAGAGTGGTGGAATGGGGCCTCTAAGTTAGGCTGCCTGAGCTCATGTTTGTGACCTGGGGCCAACTGCTGAGCCTCTTTGGGTCTCCTTTCCTTACCAAAACATGGGAATAATAATAGTACTTTTTTCCACAGAGCTGTTGTAAGGATTGAAGGACAATGCCCTTGGCGCATAGTAGGTGTTGAATATAACTGTTGTCATGTGACTGCTGCTCTGTAGTCCCTTTCTGCACTGCCCTGACGGGAAGGACCCGTTTACTTTCCTCCTTCTTGCTGTCAGGCTTGGTATTCTGGAACTTACTCTCCCACCCTAAACTCCTTTCCTGGTTTCCACCTAAAAATGTAACAGAACCATATTGGGTTTTGTTTTTCCTTCAACTTTTCAGTTCATCACAGCAGTGAAATCAACCTTAAAGAAGGAGTAGGAGGAATTTGCAAGGTGAATGAGGGGTTACTTCTCTTTCCATTTTAATGGCCATTTGTGTGATAATGGTCAGCCCTCTATGAAGTCTGATTCGAAGTCCAATAGTATATGTATATATATTTTTCCAAAATCACTTTATAAGTAAAGAACGTTATGGGAATATTAAAAGCCATAAATTAGCCCTGGCTGGTGTGGCTCAGTGGATTGAGTGTGGGCCTGAGAACCAGAGGGTTGCCGGTTCAGTTCCCAACCAGGGCACATGCTTGGGTTGCAGGCCAGGTCCCTGGTAGGAGACGCTCAAGAAACAACCACACATTGATGTTTCTCTCCCTTTCTTTCTCCCTCCCTTCCCCTCTCTAAAAATAAATAAATAAAATCTTTACTAAAAAGTCATAAATCAGTTATTATTTTTTACTACATTTTTTTTTCTAAAGCTTAGCTTCAGATTGCTACCAATATAGATACAGATTGCTACCTATATTATACGGCATATATCAGAGTACATGTTATAGAAATATGTTTCTTATCTTCAAAAATATTGTTTCCTATAGGTGGGTTGCCATCCTCAGTAATGTTATAAGTAACAGTTTTTACTTCAGTAACTCATTGCAGGTACCAATTATGGCTGTCAGAAATAACCTTAGTCATCAGTTTAGCAATGGTATGCATTGGCCAAAAAGTTCATTTAGTTTTTTTTTTTCCTACAGCTGCTCTAGGAATGCTTAGTTGTCTTTAACTTCATTGGAAACAATTTTGTTAGATTATATTGTGACAGCTGTCATAGTGTTTGAAAAAAACATCAAAACTGGTGAACTTTTGTGTATCCATTTTAATGTTGATGATGGAAGAAAATAAGCATCATTTTTGTCGTTAAGGTTTTATTATTAAAAGAAAGGTGAAAATGCAACTGAAATGCAAAAAAAAGGATTTGTGCAGTGTGTGGAGAAGGTGCTGAGACTGACCGAACGTGTCAGAAGTGGTTTGTGAAGTTTCTTGGTGCTACTGACATTTTGGCCAAATACTTCTGTGCTGTGGGGCTGTCTCATGCACTGGAAGATGTTTAGCAGCACGCCTGGCCTCTACCCACTAGAAACCAATAGCGGGAGATAGCTGACACACTCAAAATATCCAAATCAATAAAGTTATTGGTGAAATGAACTATGTGTCTTTTATTTTATGGAAAAAACTAAGTGTACTTTTTGGCCAACCCAGTATGTTGATGTATGTATGGCAAGGCACTTTGCTAGGCAATGACTATTAAAACAAATCAGTAAGACGTTATTTCCATCTTTACAGGGCTGGAAAGATATATACATATATATGACATGTAGCATGGGTACTGTCACTCTTGTTAGCAGGAAATGTGTGTAGCCAACATTCTGTGATCTTCTTTCAATGTCCAGATTCAGCTTCAGAATCCCTCTCAGCCCAGCACCACAGAAACCTGCTGTTACTCAAATAGACTTGTGAGGCTAATGCTATTATCAGTGACATAGTACAAGTTTGTTCAGGGTGTTGCTGCAGAAGACCAGAAATCCAAAATCCTTGCTTTGTGTGAAAGTGAGTTTCTGCCCTGGTCAATATGGCTCAGTTAGTTGGAGTATCATTCCCACAGACTGAAAAGTTGCAGGTTCAATTCCCAGTCAGGACACTTACCCAGGTTGCAGGTCCCATTCCCGTTTGGGGCTCATATGAGAAGGCAACCAGTTGATTGATGTTTCTCTCTCACATTGGTGTCTCTCTCTCTCTCTCTCTCTCTCTCTCTCTCTCCCTCTCCCTGCCCCCTTCTCCTTCCTCTCTCTCTAAAAGCAATGAAAAAAAAAGTCCTTCGATGAGGATTTTTAAAAAAGTAAGTTTCAGTGTAAAAAGTAGAAATGAGTTTCATTTTTTGGGTATTTGGAAAGACATAATAAATTGGAAATGTTATAAGTCCATATTTTTAAAGAAATGCTTTAATAACTAGATAAAAGGAATCTTATCAAGTTAGTACTTTTACTGTACTTTGTAGTTTAATATTTGTGTCTTCCAAATACATGTTTAGGTCTCTAAGCAGTGATATGCTGGTAAAAGTTAACTGCCTTCAGGCACTCAGGTGTGTGTGTGTGTAACCCTGACTTGTAATGCTTGCTGATTTCCATGGTGTAAATATTCCCACCTCAGCTGATTTCCACCCCAGGTCACTGAAGGCAGGTTGGGAAGAGATGCACCCAGTGGCTCCAGAGCTGCTGTGAGCCTGCTCCAGCACACTGCCGGACCCCAGCCCATCTTTGTAATCACTTCCTGTGTTAGGTCCCTCCCCATCCTGCATCATTCCTTCCTCCCTTCTCAACACTCCCCTCTCTCCCTGTTTCCTTCTACCTTGTCCCCATCATTGTAAAACTGCAATAAGCAACTTAAGAAATTGGATATACTTTGGTATATCTCATATCTAAAGATTTTAACAATCTACATTACATAAATATTGAGTAATTATGATTAAAATATATTAACATTCAGCTACTAAAATGTAATGGCTATAAAATTACTGAGAGACTCTGGGAATTTAATGAATTTTCATTTCTTTTATAAATTCTTTGAGACTATGACATGTTTGCTTAAATTCATAAATGAAGAATTTAAAACAGATGAGTGATTTTAATTTCTCTCCAAAGATATTCTTAGTACTGAATACCAAGACAGGTAGAGGCATATTGGCAGGAAGAAATATCATTAAAAGGTGGGGGGAGATAAAAATTAAATTATATAAATTATCAATTTGTTGAAGCTGCCTCCACTTGACCTCACACGTACAGCCGCTTTGATCCCTCTAAGCTAGGAGGTAACATCTGGAAAAAAATCTTCTTGAGGCTGTAATTGGCTAAACCCACGGTATAGAGTGTTCCTGATTTTTGAGGTTTGGGAAGATGGAGAGGAGTTATATTTTTAACAGATTGAGGACATTGATATACACGGACAGCTGTGTTATGGGAAAATCTTGGCCATCTCTTACAGTGTTGACAAACATGAGAGCATCATTGGAACCTAATAGCAATGCCTCAGAAGTACACAAGTTCATCAGATCTGGGGGTTCATGAGAAGGTCCAAAGGGTGAGAGAGGACTGGATGAAGTAACCTCACCAGTATCTTTGAAAAATGCAGGCGTGATTGATTAACTGTTGAAAGAACTGAGCTTGTAGCATTTATTATATCTTTGGGAGCCTCTATTCTCAAAGGTCGATTTAACCCGACCATCTTCCTTGTATAACCTTTGTGGTAATGCAGACACATATCCCATAAAAGTGCTTTGCTAAATATGTACTTTTTGGTCAAAATCGATAGAAAAGTATTTGTTACAGGAATGTATGTACAGGATGTTGGGGAGTGAGTAATTTCAGTAGCTTTTAAGATGTCAATTCTAATTTGACCCTTTACATATCTTGTTATTTATAGCTGAAAAACAGTTTGACTTTTTTTTTCCTCTGATTTTTAAAAAGACTTCCTTATTTTAAAGTATAAATGAAAAGGAGTAATCAGAATGGCAATAAGTAGACACAAGTTTGTGAGGAGGCAATGTGGTGTGGTTATAGCTGGTGTTTATAAATGTTTTCCACAATGCTTGAATGCTTTACAAATATTCTTAGCTTAACCTCCTGTTGGAGATTGCTGGTTAGGAGGAATGAAGGAAAAGTAGTTTCAAAACAACAAACAAGCTAAAATAAATAACTTACCTCTCTGGTTCAAACAACACCATTCAGAGAATCTCATTTGGTGTGACCTAGAGTTATGACATTATTAGATCACAGTGGGTTATATGAGATTTTGCAGTTTACCCCCCTCCTTTATTTCCAAGGTACATTCTGTGAAAATGGTCAATTCCTTCTTGGATGAATGATTTTCTACTCTCTTATGTGTGTAGATGGTTTCATTACAAAATAGCAGACTTTTATCCGGGGTGGTCAGAAGCCCCAGGAGCAGAGGGTTGCTTGCTGTTTGCCCTGGAAACCACTCTGTTCCCGTAAAGAAGCTTAACGTCAAGGGAGTGCTGGTGAGATCTCACCCTTGTACCCTGCGCAGTTCCAGTGACAACTTCATGGGTCATTTTTTTAAGTGATATTTGTATTAAAATTGACCTGCTCAAAAGGAAAGAATGGATTTATTTTTTTTTTTAATTTTTTAAACTGAATTTACTGGGGTGACGTTGGTTAATAAAAGGACATGGGTTTCAGGTGTACAATTCTACAACACATCATCTGTGCACTGTATTGTGTGTTCACCACCCCAAGTCCAGTCTCCTTCTGTCACCATTTGTCCCTCTTTACCTTCTTCTACTCCTCCCCCTCCCCGCACCACCGCTTCCCTCTGGCAGTCACCACACTGTGGTCTGTGTCCATGAGTCTTTCTTTTTCTTCTCAAGACGATTAATTTAGTAGGAAGCAAGTACAACTTTATAATAATAAGCTCTTACGATCATTGTACATAAAACATAAAATTTAATCTTTGTAAACAGGCTGCGAGAGAAAGGCATATTATCACCTTCATTATTCAGAAAGGGAAACTGAGGCTTGGAGAGTTGGAATGACTTGACCAGGAAGACTGCACTGTCGTCAGGGTGTGAACCAAGAATTGAGTAGAGACTAGTGCCCTCTCCTGGACGGTGCACTACTTGTACTTGCCTCCTGAAATAAAAGGGGGGATTCTCATAGCACCATTCTTCAAAGCCTTAAATTTCTTTTCCTGATGTATTCCTGTAATGGAAGTATTATTACTGGTAAAAATAAAGACAAAAATAGTATTAAATGTAGGTAGGAGTTGGACCAAAATCTATGAGGTCCAACTGGGTGGGGTTCAGAGTGGAACACGGGCTTTCTCAGTAGAGTCACGCCATCCAAAACAGAAGTAGCAAGTGACCCTTCAGGTAGAAATCAAATGGATCACTGTGCACCCGCATAACCTTACACAGCACTTTTTAATTTTTAGATGAAGACATGGTTTTTTAGAGTGATTTGCTCCTATTAAGTGATCTAAAATATAATGTACTTAGTCTTTGATTTCTTATTACTTATTACATGAAGGTCTTGTTCTTATGCCCATCATCCACAGCTTATGTGGGTTTTGGCTTTTGAGTTCTAGTTCAGAAAAACTGGGTTTACTCAACTAGAGAGGGACTGTCTCTTGCATAGCGGTGGAGTGTTAACTTGACCAGCATCCAGAAATGAGTCTCAGGCTAGTCCTAGACCACTGGCCAGAGCTTCATCCTGGGAAGCTGTTTGGTAGGAAGGACCAGGCAGAGGAGAGATACTTGCCTATAATCCCCAAATTAGCACTCTAATATGATTTTCCCAGTTGCAAAACTCAATGGGAAAATTATCTGTTCTTACCTCAGAGACTGTTTATAGGTATCTTTTGTATTGATTGGATTCAGTTCACTCATTATTACATACCATTTTGATCTTTTCACTTTGTGAATTGGCTACAAAGGCCTCTCAACAAGAAATTATTTTTTGTAATGAGCTATACTATCTGTGTAGCTCTGTACATTGCATGGTCTCTTGTAGTCCTCTTAAACAGTTGCTTTAGATAGCACTGCAGAGTATCATTAAGTATTCTTTTCAAAACTTTACAGTCTTTTAGTACTTTGAAAGTTTGAGGTACAGGGTAGTAATCTCAACATCCTGGTGCTATCGAGTTTGTGGCCTGATAACGGGACACGGTCGTGATTGAACAGTGATGGTCTGTGGCTGGCATCAACGCTGAACCCACACCTGGAAAGGGGCGAGAAAGTAGAGGTGTAAGCAGGGAGTTACCTCCCTTTCAGATTTCTTTTAGTGAATCGCCACTGCCTTCGTTGGACAAACACATTGTGGTAAGGTTCTCAGCAGCGACCCGCAAGCACTGGAAATTCCTGTAGGATAGCGCTAAAAAATCCAGGGTCTGTTTACTTAGAGGGAAGAAACAAGCAAACATGTTGGGAGAATCGGTCATCTAACTACTTAAACACGTTTCTAACCATTACTTTTCAGTGATTTATGGGCACTCCCATGTGGCTGGTTATTAGAACCACCTGAAATAGCACAAGAAAAGTGACAGGAAACTGGGTAGCCTGGCTCAGTACCACTCACCCCCAGTGAAAGTGTGTCTGCCAGGTAACGCCGTGTGGTCAGCCGTGATGCAGTGCTAGACTTGCTTCTCTGCTACAGAAAAACAAGTGAAATAGCTGGTAATTAATTTTGAATTTTAAAATGGACCAATATCTATAAAAAAGAAGTTGTTTAAACCCAAGGTTAGGTAGTCATTAAAAATTATAAAATAGTTAATAAGTGAATGTTGTCTTAATTATTAAAATAAGACCTTTTCAGGAACTTACATGATCAGTATATAAGGAGAGTAGTATTAAAATTGCTTTTGTGTTTTTCCTGAAGCCTGTGAGTAAGGGTCATGCAAAGTAACACATTCCACAAATATTATGGGATCTTGAGTGTCCTGAACTCTGTGACTTGATTTCCCCCTAGTGTTACCTTCCGGAAGGAGTTTCATCAAGCTTCTTGCATAAATCTGGGAAGAAAGAGTTTTACAAAAGCCAAAATTGCATTTCTGTGTATTTAAAAAAGCAAAAACAAACAAACAAAAAAACATTGTGGAATTTAAAATCACCAGAGCCGCACCCTGATTCATATTTTTAATTATGGTTTTCCACCATTTGGTATGTTTTTTCCTTTATTATTCAGTAGCAACAATAAGCCTTTTAAACCTACCAAAACTTAAAATGCCTTCTTTACGTCACATGTGGATTACTTCAGCATTGAAGAATTCCACCCATGTGGTTGAGCAGTGCGTGGGGGTGAAGGACGCGCGCCCCCCCCGGGGTGTGTAAACAGGAGGTCAGACACAGCCGCACTGGGCTGTGCACGCTGTGCCCTTTGCGTGCTGGCATTTCCATTTTGACCTTGAATGTAGATCACGTATTGTGACCAGCAGCCCACTGACTGCATACAAAAAAGAAGCATCATATTTCAGTTGTAAAACCACATATATGTTATAATCATTGATGGAAAAATTAGGTTCCTGGTAATCTACTGTGGTAGATTGGTACTCTGGACAGGCATGGTTCTGTTAAATTAATTTGTATCTTATTTACTACCTTTGAGTAACCACGTTTTTAAGTCATCTTGGGAAGTTCTAAGACTGCTTACAACAATTTTGAACACATAGTAGACATTATGAATTCTGTGAAGCAGCAAACATTTATTGAAAGTCTGTCTCATGCCAAATCTATGCTTGTTATTTGTAAAATACACACACACACACACACACACACACACACACACACACAATTTTCTAGAAGCCTTAAGAGATAAAGGGATGAAGACCCGCATCTTAGTTGTTTGGTGCTGAGATTCAAATGGAACTTGGGCTAACTCGAATGCTCACATTCTTAGTACATTCCAGATGGTTTTTAGGTTTTGAATGTCATGACATAAAACTGACTTTAATAGAACTTTACATATTACTTGGTACATAGTAAACATTCAATAAATCCTATCTATTGTTATCTATCAGTTTTGGATGTTTTCTCTCCCTCACTTTTTCTGTTTATTATCTCTGGAACTTATTTTTTTTATTCTTTCAGCTTTACATTAATAGAATAAGAAAAGGAGAAAGAGAAGAAAATGAACAAATCCAAAAACAAAAGAAAAAATGAAATACAGAGTGGAGATAGGAAATAATACTTGCTCATAGGGTGGTTGTTAATTATTGTATTTAATTTGTTATATCTCAGGTTTTGTTTTATCCTCAGGTCATATTTAGATAATAGTAACATAAAGGTTTTGTCAAAGATTTAAACTATTGGATATGAATGCGGGTGCCAA
>VMDR010032725.1:0-11607 GCA_007922815.1 Macrotus californicus
CAGCCAATCCCACCTCCCTCCCTTGCTCCCACCCTCCCCCTTGGATATGTCCATGTGTCTTTTATAGTGGTTCCTGGAACCCCTTCCCCCCACTGTCCCCTCCCCCATCTCCTCTGGCTATTGTTAGATTGTTTTTAATTTCAATGTCTCTGGTTATATTTTGTTTGCTTTTTTCTTTTGTTGATTATGTTCCAGTTATGTTAGTCAGTCTGAAAAAAGAAGGAATCCTGTCATTTGTGACAAATGAGGATAAGCCTGGAGAACACTATGCTAAATGAAATAAACTAGACAGAGAAAGATAAAACCTGCATTACTTTATTTGCAATCTAAATAATAATAATAAACAACTAACTCATAGAAACAGAGACTTGAAAAGTACCTCCCAGGGGTTGAAGGGGTGGGGGTAAGGGAGATAGGGAGAGGTTAGTAAAAGGGCACAGACGCACAGCTCTAAGATGAATAAAGCCCCAAGATCTAATGTATAACATGGTGACTGTAGTTGATAACTGTGTTTTACAAGTGAAATTTGCTAAGAGAATAAAATTTAAATAATTTCACACAAAAAAATAAATAAGTGAGATGATGGCTGTATTAACTCAATTGTGGAAATTGTATCCCAATGGATATGTGTATCAAATATATACTATAAATATATTACAATATTTAATTTATCAGTTATACACCAATAAAGTTGAAAAAATAAAGAAAAAGATAAAAAGAAAAGCACCTAATGGATGCCAACCCAGACTCTCATCCAATACCACATCCAACATAAGTTCCACAATCACTTATGCTTAGACTCTCTTTTTCTTCTTTTGAGTTTGGAATAAGTTGAGAGGTAGACACAAGAGTCAGATAGACATCAAAAATGAATATTTTTACTGGTTAAAAAGTATTAGACAGTGTCTTAGTGCTGACTCAAAGAACTTACAATTATTTCTCCCCCAAATCAAGGTCATTTTGAATTGGCCACACAGTCCCAAGGACATCCAGGCAACAGCAGGCCTTCCCTGGCAGGAATGGGACCTAAATTTCTCCTCTTCCACATGACTGAGAACAAACCAAAACAGATGTCCTCCAAGATCAAAAAGATCCCACCAAGGGGCAAGGTAAGAGGATGAGACACGTATGCCCAGTGTCTTCAGCCAATGTCAATTAATTGGTTCTTCTGCCCGTGGAGGAATAATAGTTAAGGGGACAAAGAAAATTCGGGAGTGTTTTCACCCTAATGACAGTTTCTCCACGCGAAAACACAGAAGCAGAAAATAATTTTCCCACCCCCAACAGTGAAGAACAGGTGTTATTCCTCTAAAAGCATCAACCTATGATTAAATGACATCGGGAAAGCAACAGTAAAGGGAAATTGTAAGAGGATATAGCAGACAAGATAGGATAGGTTATTTTAGGGAAAGAAATAACCTGGAAGTCTCCATGACTTAAAACAACTTTAGCTTTATTTCTTGATCCCTCTGTATTTCCATCAGTGGTCAGCTGGCAGGTGGACTCTGATCCCTGCTATTGTCATGGGTAAGGGGTCTTAGGAATTACCTTAGGTGTTGAATTTCCATAGGCTCTTGTTTTTCCAATTTAGGATTTCTCCACATTAAAACTATTAATAAAGCGTGGCAGTCCATCAGTCTATTCAATTTCTGGCAACATTAGCTAATATGTCATAAAACTAAGAAGATCCTGACCTTAGCAAGAAGCAATGAGCTTCTTCCCATAATTCTAAACTTCAGACTGTCTACTTTAATCTTGCCCTGCCTCCCACAATGCTGTGCTGAGGCATAGCCAATTTGCTCCTTTGCTCAAAATTGCATCCCAGGGTGAGCTGCTTTACCTTGAGAAGGATTATAAATTCTGTCATGCAGTAAGTACACAACAAAAGGTACTAGCAAAAGCCTGCACTACCATTTCTACCATTTCTTTCACTCTTTCTGGGTCCCATTCTTATTTCCAACTGTGATTTTCATCTTCCTCTATTTCATTGCATCAGCTTAAGAGTGAGAAAGAGAATTTGAATTTTGCAAATATTTAACTCATGATTATCTGACCCTCAATAGTATGAAGTCGCTGAGCACAGACTTCTAGAAGGGTCTTTTCTTTATAAACTTAAATGCTTCTTTCTGCTTTCAAATGATTCAAACTTTGTCTATTTCTTACTGGAATTTATTAACCCCTGAGAATTTGCCAACACATACTAGCATCTTTAGGTTTTTTGAACACATGCTTAAGATCTCTGGCTTATATAAGTCTAATCTCCAAATTATAAAAGGTGGTTCACTACTAGACTACTTAGTTACTATAAAAGAAGCTTCCCAACCAGGCTCTGCCTTCTCCATCCCCACCCCCCACCCTTCATCTTGTCACCCTGCTTGCTTTTGGCTTTATTCTCTACGACTGTTCTCTATGAACCTTGAGAAAAGAGCTACCAACCGCTCCAAGCTAACAGTGGCAAACCCAGCAAGGAGCTTCTCAAGACTCGCAGATATACATCAAACCCTGGAAACGGTGTTCACTACCCTGCTTTGGTAGGCAGAATAACGGCCCCCAAAGACGTCCTATCCCCTAGAACCTATAAATACGTTCCTTTACACGACAAAAGGAACTTTGCAGATGTGATTAAGGTTAAGAGCTTTTATATGTGTTGATTATCCTAAATTATCACACTGAACTCAACATAAATCATGTGAAATCTTAAAACGGAAGAAGTTGGAGAAGTTGGTCAAAGAGAGGGCATTGTGAGAAAGCTTTGATGCCCCTTTGCTGGTACTGAGATGCAGGAGTTCATATGAGGCAAAGGCAAGTCTCTAGAGGTATGGCGCCTTTAGAGGTAAAGACAGCCCTAAATTGACAACTGGCAACAGAAGAGTTCAGTCCTGCAACTAGTTGGAACTGAATTCTGTGAACATCTGAATAAGAAAGGAAATGGATTTTTTCCCTAGCCCACAGAAGGGAAAACCTTCATGCTAGTTCAGTGAGACCTGAACTGGATTGCTAATCTAAAAATCTATAGGATAATATTTTCTGTGTTTTAAGCTATTAATATTGTATCATGTGTTACAGCAGCAGTAGAGAATGAATACACCCACTTAGATTCTGAATCCCACCTTGGACAATAACTGTTTGCCACAGAAATTGGTCAAGCCCAGATTACCTGCGTATCCCTCCCTGTAGGCAGAGAGATGTAGAATAATATTATTGACAGCTCAATTAAAAGTACCAGAGATGGGGGAAGCGGAGAAGAAATAAAAACCAGACAAAACAAGAAAATATCCCACAACTTCATTATATTTATGTTGTTACTTAATCAATTACCATATTTTGCTACTACCTTCATTCACAATGTTTTTTAAAAATGTGGCTCTTCCTTCTCATGTCCACCAACAAGCAGCTGATCTGCACTGATGAGCTATATTTTTAGTATGATCATAGAAAGAATGATAAAAAGAGAGAGAATTGTTACACATCTAATTTTGATCCCAATTTAATATCCAAAATAATCTTCAATTTATAAATATATCATCTATTTTCATATATTATAGAATTAGTAACAAGCACGGCCTCAAGGTTAGAATAATCAATCTCTCCTAAAGTCTTAGGTCTCTCATGTCTGTGGGGAAAACGCAGTCTTCCAATACTAAAGCTCTTGGAATAAATCAATTTCAATGGTGGTCACACAAAATATACTCCCTCGTACAGCAGTGCATCACCCATTTGCTGAGCCTCGTCTCTGGTGCACAGTTTTCACAATAAGACCTAATGCAGTGGTACCAATACAGCAGAAGCTCAGCAGATGCAGCAGATAAAGATAATGATGGTAATAATGATAAAAAATCAAAATGGTCATGTCTGCCATTTTGCCATATTGTTCCTTAGCTACAGCTGCATTTCAAATTCTAAATAATGTGAAGTCTTGCCTCATTGGAAAAATATACAGCCGTGGATTTCCAACCAGAGGACTTCAAAAGAATTATCATCACTAGTGCAGAACTTTTTTTATGTTGTCATAAAGCTAAGAAAAGTCAATTAGGTCTGGTACTTCATTAATGATTTCCACAAATCACATTTACAGCCAGCCCCATATCCAGTGTGACACAAAGAAATGTCACTTAGAAAGACAAGTTTTGACACCCTTATATTATGGAATTGCAGAAACTGTGGGGGTAATTAATTTTTACTTGTACTGCGATGAATCCAAGCAAAACTCTAAAAGCCATTTGGCCAATTACTGACTCTTTAGGGCAATGAAGCCTTTGTAGAATGCTTGAGTTTATATTGCTGGTATGATCAAAGCTTTAGTGAAATTGCTGCATGGCAGAAACTACTGGACTATTAAGAGAAAACTGCAAAAATAAATGAGTGCCTAGCTCTGATTCTACAAAAAAAAGATGGGAGCCTTCTGGTTTTCTTTGATTGTCTATTAATTTCTCATGATAGAGCCCCATGTGGTATTCCTCTGACAAATTTCACTGAAGCATGCTTTCTCTTTTGCAAATTAGTAAAGCAAAGTCCTGCATGTGATCTTCCTAATGGGGCTTTTTATCTCACTGTTCTTTATTATTATTTCAAGAGGAGTAGGTGTTTTCTCATTCCCGAGAGTAATGACTGGACTAGTTGGAGTTCTTTTATGGATATCGCAGTATATAACCCAATAGGTGTCAGGAAGAATTCATGCTGCAATGCAGCTCCACAAGTATCTATCCACCACTAATCCTGGTGTTGTGCTGTTGTAAAACTCACAGTGAAATCTAAATGGTACCGTAAACCAAGAATTTAGTGAGAGACTTAACTATTCTCCCTGAATAAAACCATTACCGACGTGGGTATCATATAACTCTTTAGAACAGTCATTCCTAACAGCTCATTTACAGACCCAGCTCAATCAGTCACTTTCCCTCCTATATTTTCTCTGAGAAATACAGTAGAAATTCTGATTAATAATGTAAAACACAGTGAAAAGAAAATATGAACCCATAAACTTGAATTTGATCATTAAAGTCCTAGGTTTCTGTTGGTTCTACTTTCAAAATAGATACAGGATCCCACCATTTTTCACTACCTGAGCAGATAAACCCCCAGTGAAAGCCCCCATCATCACTTACCTGGATTATGTCAACAGCCCCCCACTGAGCACATGCTTCTGCCCTGCTTTCCATTTCTTTGACAGTCTGTTCTCAACAGAGCAACCAGAGAGACGCCATTAAAACCAATCAAATCATGTATCTCCTTGGCCCAAAACTATAAGACACCTCACCATTTCACTGGGATAAAAAGCTAGAGTCCTTACAAGGATGTGCAAGGCCCCACATAATCCATCCGCCTTCATACCCCACGGTGCGTTCATCAGCCTCCCCCTCAGTGAACAGGCCTCTTCACTATTTCTCAAACAGGCAGGCATACCTGTGCCTCACAGCTCAGCCTCTCTTTCTCCCTGTCCCTTGGTGTTTTACACGTGGCTAGTTCTCTCACTTATTCCAGCTTTTTGTTCAAATGTCAACCTTCCAATAATGAAAGTATTCCTATACACTCCATTATAAATTTCAACTGCCTTCTTTGCATTTTCTCTCCTTCTCTGCCTTAGTTTTCTTCGTAGCACTTATTACAATATGTTATAGTATATACTTTCCTTATTTACTTCATTTATCATTGCTATTTCCCCCATGGCCCCAGTAGGGTGTAAGTTCCACACAAAGAAGGTGTTTTTGTCTGTTTTATTTACTGATGTAGCTACAGCAAATGAATATAATCAGCAATAGGAAATCTATAACTGTTGCTCCTACATTTCATAACTATAAATCTGACTTCACACAAAATAAAAGATATCAAATGAAAACTCAACACTCAACCTGTTTCCTATAATACCTGTCACATATCCAGCAATCTGGGGTTACAGTGAAGAGAAGAGGGACCTGTTACCAGCCTTCATGGAAATGTATTCAATGGATTTACATAGTGCTTTCAAAATGTATTGCATTATTAATTTTCACTTCTTTTCACTGAAAAAGATAAAAAAGAGCAAGAGGTATTTTCTTCTTATGGTATCCTACAAAGTCAAGGTTTTCTCCTTCAGAGACTGATGTTGCCTTCTGTGTCGCATAGTGAGCAAACAGAAGTTGCTGGTCACCCAGAAAGCAAAGTCTGGTCTATTGTTTGAAAACTAGAGTCCCCAGAGAAAGGGACAAAAGCCTGCTTCTGAGAATTAAAGGGAAAAGGATATTTAACCCTGAGAAAAAAAGTGTGATTTGGGGACATTTGCATATTTCCATGAATGGTGGAGATTTATATCCTTCTTGAATTTAGTCAGCAACATTAGGCATCAGATATGCAGTGTGACTGGTAATTTAGCAGCAAAGTGCTGAGAATGAATGAAGTCCTGCACAGCCCCATTACCAGGCAATAGAAAGGACCACTATACGGAGTGTCTTTAAACACATTCTCTGATTAGTACCCAGATGATGACAAAGGACCAGCCTCAGCAGTGGCATCAAGCAACAGATGGAGCCAAGTAACAATAAATATCACCAATGAATAAGAAGTTTCTAATTTGCTTTATAAATGTTCTGCTGGCTGCCTCCCAATCCCAGGTTGTGATGCAACCTAGGTAGTGAGAAAGCATCTCTAAAAATAAATTTGAGATTTAATTTTTTTTTCAAGTTAGCAAATGGGGTCTCAGGGGCAAATTTAAATTAATTTAGGAGAAATAAACTAACATTTCCTCTCTTGTTTTTAAAGAGTATAGAGAATTTTATATGTGCTATACATTGAGACCTCACTCAAGATTACCAGAAATATTTCTACACATGATGGCTGCACTAAAGACTAATCATAACTCATATAATTTGAGTTTATTGGTTTTTAAACCATAGCCAAGGCCATGCTGAAAAAATAACTCAGATGATAAAGGATAATTATCGCTTTTAAATTGAGATTCAGTTTAAAGAAATATTTTACAAATATTAAACAATACCCCTCGGTGGATATAAATTGAGTAGCAGAAGGTTCAAAAGAAAGAGGAGGCAAATGTATTACAAAAGACAGTTTTTAAGGTTCTTTTTTCAGGCTCTGAATTTCTAAGAGAGAACATTTTCCTGAAAAGGGAAGTAGCAGATGTCACGGGTCTGGTAACATTGTAATGTCCCATGCCTGAAAGTAAACTCAGCTAAAGTCTAATGTTTTAAGATAATGTGTTGCAAAAAATACACTCAGCCTCTGACAGAAACAATAAACTCCTGGGAACTGGTGTTTTCTGAAGAGGGAAAGCCAGTTCCAAAGGAAGAGAGATTTGAATCGTGGAGAAGGCCCATTACTCAGGTGCTATGGCAGCAACTCTTACCCAAGGCCAGGCAGCTGCTACGGTTAGAAGCAGAACGCTTTAAGAACCCTGTCTCCAAGGGCATTACAGCACTCAGAGTGCATGGCTGAATTATCAGAGCACTTCAGATCCTGCTTTGGCCATCTCAGAAACCAGAGAGCAGTGCAGATCAGCTTCCGGAATATTCATCCAAATGAAAATGAAAATGTACCTGCATTTAACTGAAGCTAAAAACTGATGCAGAGGCCTCTGGCCACAAAACATTTGAAATCATTTACCAGAGGGGAGAAGGAACGTGGTGTTCAGGAGCAATGGCCTAGATTTTGCCAGCTACAGCAGATGGCCATGGAGCCAGGCACTGAAAAGGCATCGTTGTCCTGAACGTCCTCCTGTAGGTTTCCTAAGAGCTCACTGCAGAAGGAAGGCAAACTTTGTAACCTGATAAGACTGCCCCTCAAGCTGCTATCAACATGTGCCGCCCCCGCCCCCACCACACACACACCTATGAATCAAACAAGAGACCTAAATACAAACTGCAACAAACAAAAAGCACTGCTCAAGTGCAAAGGTAAACATCTCAGAAATAAGCACTGCCATTGCCTATTAAAGAAAGTTAAAGTACCTCTTCTCTTGGCTTTGTATACTCAAAGAGATCCCTAAATAAGTGAAGTAAAATATACTTGGTGCCCTGGCTGGGTGACTCAGTTGGTGGGAGCATTGTCCCATGCACCAAGTATACATATACATACCTGGAGGATATTGACAGATGAGGGAGAGGCGTGAGAAAAGATTGAACCCGGTCCTGGCAAGAAAGTAACTTTGTGGCACAACTTTCTGTCTAAGTGTGAACCAGGAAATAGAAAAGGAATAGACTAAAAGACCTACCACTCAATTTTTTCTTAAAAGGTCAATTTGGGATAAAGGCTTGGTCAGGGCAATATTCTCCCCTTCCATCAATGAAATCCAATGCAAGACAGTCCATGTCAGATCCCAGGAGGATAAGAAATGGGATTCCCAAATACAATCAGGGGCCAAAAAATTTGGATGAGGAGTATAAAGAAGCCATAGCAGTCAACTGCAACTAAATTAATTTTCTTTTAGTTTTTAAGTCCAAGAAATCCAGGATTATGAATATTTCCTAAAATGTAATCAGCTTATCTAACTTTATTCTTGAGCATAATCTCACATACCCAAATTTTAGAGACCTCAGAGAGAATATAAAACATAGCTGACACATTGCTGTACTTATACGAATAACCATTTAGGAAAAGCAGATACCCAGGTAACTGAGCCACACTTACAAAGAGACACTTCAATGGGAAAACTATTTTTAACGCCCAAATATTTATTAGGGAGGAGAATTCAGAGGCTAATTTATTTAGACAATAATTGTCTTTTATTCTCCCTGCTGTAAAGAGTCAAAAAAAGTCAGGTATTACTCCTGAATTCTAAATAAGTGGCCACACAGTATGTCCAGAATCTAGGCTCCCTAACACAAGGACCTGAATAACTGTTATGTCATAGAATTTAAAAAAAGAAACCACCAAACACATAGAAGATAAAAATCCGCCCTCTTCCCTAGCATCAAATCTTGTTTAAGAGATGGCAGCTCATGAAAACATGTTGGTATAGAAAGTGGTTCAAGGATATAGAGGAAACAATGACACAAATTTGGAGGAAAAGGCGGAGCTTCTCCAGAACAAGACTTACAGGGAGAAATGAAGAACTGTAGCCTACCTGCAGAGATAAGGTATCAACCAAGACTTACAGGGAGAAATGAAGAACTGTAGCCTACCTGCAGAGATAAGGTATCAACGTGGGATACTGGTGACGCCTTGTGCCTAAACACAAGGACTTGAGAACATCCATGGTGTTCTCTGATAAGAAATTCAAAATCACTAGAGGAGCACCTAGTCTAAGAAAGGTAGACAACCAGGCTGGACAGTGGAATTGTGTAACAATGAAATTATGGTGCCTATGTGACAACTGCAGACTATAGACCATGGACTCGCCCCACTTTCCAGACACATTCCAGTAAAGTACCAGAAAAAAAGGAGGGAGACCCTTAAAACATGAGTGAGATTGAATTTCTCATTACCCTAGAGTGAGGGCTCAAAACAGATTTTGTTTGCTTCAGATAAAAAAAAAAAAAAAATGACGTTTATCTCCCTAATTTTTAAGAACAAATTCCACCCAACAATATTTATTCATACTCACTGCTTAAGTAGTAGTGGAACAGGAGGGGGAACTCCCTATGTAAATAGGAAGGGGTAGACAAGCACTGAAGGCTGCGCATGCGTGCATGCCCTGGCAACCAGGACAACGCATGAATGACTCAGCAGAAAAAGTGCGAAGAGCTGATGCTTGGCAACTAGGGAGGGGATTGGATGACAGGGACATACCCTCCCATCTACTTCTGCCACGCAGGGGGTTATGGGAGCAGTGTTTAAAAGCGGAGCATGTGGCAAACACATGCTTTTGCTCTGCCTGCCGTGGGCTGCAGGTTTGGTAGCTCAAGGTTCAGGCTCATGAACTGGCAGGCCTTAGGGGGACCACATTGTCCCACAGTATTCCCCACACCACCCCAAGTGCTCTGGGACCTGCCTGGCCAGGAGCATTTTGGCCGGTGGGCTGGTAAAAGGGGAGGGGAGGAAGCTTGGGTTAGGGGATCCTGGGAGGCCGAGCGTAGGTGGCAAGCCCCATGCTCCTCCACCACATGGGAAGCTGTGGTAAGCTGCTGACAGCCACCTAATGCCAGCACATGCTCCCCCAATGAGGGCCCCATCAGCAGCACCGCCCAACTGCTACTTGGACAATCCTCCAGCTGGGGAACCTGCAGGGCAGCTCCCACTGATGCTGCTGCTCTGCCTACTCCGGCTCAGACAGGGCCGTGGACCCACTGCACCAATGTGCGGGTTGGGGCTTAGCAGACTGATTAATGCCAGTCCTGGAAGCCACGTGGCGGGCAACAAGCCCTGTTGCCTCCCCCACATGAGAAGCCACAGCAACACTGTCAAGTGCAGCTGTGCTGCAGAGTTCCGCCTGTCCAGGCACACAGATGCACCAGAGGGCAGCGGCTGGAGCAGGAGGACATCTCTCCGCCAGTACAGACCGAAGCCAGACAGTGACTGGAAACTAGCTGAGCCACTATGATTCCTAAAGGACAGTGCCTTCGGGTGGGAGGAGAAGTTCCTGGTGTCACCTCGATCTGAGCTAACAGAGGATGGCAGGGTGATTTTCTCTGAGTCGTTTTAAGGGAGATGGGCTTTGAGACAGAACCTGCCATTATTTCAATCTGTATATACTTTAAATAAAGGCTTCTTTTTCCTTTCTACCAGACTCTGTCTCCACAGTTTTGCCTACGGGCAGTGAGTGCTAGGACCCCATTGGCTATTCTGGAACAGCACAAGTCTATCTGGTAACAATAGCCCAGTTTATTTTATATTATTTTTAACAATTATACACAAAAGAAAGAATTCAACTCACAATTTTAACTATCTGAAGGGAGAATAGTCTTAATTGATATTTCTTTTTCCTCAACAGATACTTTTGAGTTGCTTCCAAATGCCGTACATGTGGTCTGTACCAAGGATAAGAGTGTGAGCAAAATCTGCCTGACATCTCTGTCAAGGTGCTTGCAGTTTTTGTGAATTCCCATCCCTACACAACTTCCTGGTTCAAATTTCTGAGGCCTTTTTCATTTACATATTTTATTCACTTCTATTCCCTAAGTTAGGTTGATTAGGTTGGATGTTTACTATAGAGCATTTCAGTTTCTAAAACTCTAGTAATGGTTAAAAAAAAACAACAAAAGCAACAGCAGCAGCTCTCCTTGGTTCCTTCAGCACTCAACAAACACATGCGCAGAACTTCCTCGGTGCTGAGTACTGGTCAGGGACTGAGATAGATGAGTGACCAATGGCCGACTCCTTTTCTTCACAGGGCTGATGTTATATTGGGATAGTACAGATCATTTAAAGGTAAATATGTAAAATAAAAGAATGTTAGGTGGTAACTACTGGGGAGAAGAACAGTGCAAGGAACTTAAAGGGCAGAGAGAGGGGAAGGGTCTCAGGAAAAGCTCTTTGTAGATGACATTTGAGCAATGATTTGAAAAAATGAGGCATATTCTTGCTAAAAATGAGCTACCCATGATGATAAATGCTACACATACTTTATCTCATTACTTTCTTGTTACCCACTATTTTTAACTAAAATACTCATTTATCTATCTAACAAATATTGAGAGTATGATGTGCAATATACTGCTCTGGACACCAGAGTATGTCAGC
>VMDR010032726.1:0-11607 GCA_007922815.1 Macrotus californicus
TTGAGTTGCTCATCTTAAATTCCTGACATGTTTTAATGGCCAAAATTGAATTGAAGAATTCCCACTGTCTGATGCGACTTGGAACACTAGGAGGTATCAAAGATAGGATACTGCTACCCATCCTCTGTGGAGTGGAGTTCCAATGATTTTTTTATTCTTGATCTCAGGTAGTTGAAGTATGCATCTCAATTGAATTCTCAGTTTACTGGAGCCCCTGTTATAACTCTCTTTATTATAACATGGCTGCAATTGTTGATTCCCACTGAAGTGGTCTCCATCCTTGTCCCACATAGGAGAACATAAAATTCAGTATAATGAAGTCACCCGATTCTGCCTGTAAAACCAAATGACTATTTTATTTACCTTTTGGCATTACTCATAATATTTAAATGTGTCATGAGATTTTTCTAAGCATTTGATAAATGTTCATTTAAACTCATAAGCAACCCTATGAGACAGGTACCTCTGTTTTATAGATGAAGTTACTCAATCCAAATCAAACATCTACCAAGTGGCAGAGCCGGGTTTTAAACACAGGTGGTCTAACTCAGAGTTGATGATCTAACCCAGTGGGTCTGCAGTTTCTGAGGGTCCCTGAGACCCTTTCAGGAATCGTGAGATCTTTTCTTTCCTAGCTATGTATCTTCATGACACCAGCTTTTCTTCCTCCATTTCAACAAAAAGACAATCATGACACATTGAATATAAAAGTGGACATGAGAGTGCAGTTGTCTTTCATTAGCAATTCATAAAAGCTTTACAAAACTGTAAAACATTGCCACTCTTCACACTACTTATTTTTTGTTTTGCAAAATACAATTATTATAAAAATATTATGTTAACATGTTCATTACTTTAAGTAAACCATTTTTAAATTTTCTCAGTTGTAATTTCTAATTAAATATCAGTAGGTACAATCCACATGAACACAAGCTCTTTGGTGTCATCAATAATTTTCTATAGATTTAGGGACTACAGAAACCAAAAGGTTTGTGAACTTCTCTGAACCCCAGAGTTGTGCTCCCTCACTTCTTTGCTTCAGGTCTAGCTTCTCCCATCTTTCCCACTATTTCTGATTTAATTCTCACTTTAAAAGGGAACAAAGGTGGGGGCCTTGTTTTCTAAAGGCAAAGGCGGTTTGGAACACTAAGGCAGTAGCCGTGGGGCTGAGGATGATGAGCTTTGCAGCCCGTGACTAGCTGGACTCCTTACCGGGTGCACGACCTGGAGTGATTTAATCGTCCTTCCGTCAGTTACCTTGGGCCTAAAATGGGGTCATGGTAATTACCTCATCAAGTTGTCATGAGGACTATGTGAGCTAACTACCTAAAGTGCTTAAACTGTCCCTGGCACAGGTGAGGGTTCAAATATTAGCTTTGTTGCTATTAAGTACCTATGCACACAGTTATGAGAGTCCCAGAACAGTCCATGTGTTTTATGTTCCACGAGTTTTCTTAAACTTTTTCTCCTCCACTTTATGAACACTTTATTATTAAAGCCTAAGCTTCCCGATCTAATTTGTTTTCCTTAGCACAGCTTGGACTGTGAAGTGGCCTTTTTTTTCATTGTGTGGTTAGTTCCATTTGGGGTGGGGTTGCTGTCAGAGTGCATCTCTCTTCCTGTAAACTTGCAAATACGGAAACCATCCTCTCTCCTCCCTCACTGAATTCCCTCAACTCTTTGCAGTTCGCATCCCGTAAATGTATAGATTTTCCTTCCTCTCCTCCCTACCCTGTCAAGGGTCGATGTTTGCATTCTGTACCAGGGACAGGGGAGGGGTCTGCCATGCACGCTGGAAGCTCTGCAGCCTTCTGCCAGCTGTATTGAAAGCTGCCTCCCTCTCCCTGGCCCATGGTCGATTTTATTCATGGCTTCAGCTCACACTAGGATCATGTTGCCCTTGTCTGATAGCTTGTTTCTGAAGCTGCAATCCTGCGCTCCAAGTCAAAGGTTTCTCTCCAGGCACCAGCGGTCTGCCTGTTTGTCTGCAGAGCCCACTCTCTTGTCTGCCTTGTTTCACCTTTTCTGCGTCAGTTCGAGGTTCCCATGGGAACTGGCAACCAGCTGCAGTTTTTTATCCAGACATACTGCCACTGTTCACACGATCTTCTGACAAAGGTCCATCTTCCCACAAAGGACTTCTCAGATGTGACACCAAAAACTAGTATCAGTGTGAGCTGCAGAGAGGGAACCCTGAGAGCCCACAGATGTCCGTGGCATTTTTGTGTGTCTGTCTGAAGGTATCAAGATGGCCTCCATTTTTCCTCATAAATCTAGGAAGATTCTTCCTCCCTCATACACTTCCAGGCTGTCTTATTGACAATGGAGATGAAATGCCTTGTGGTAAAGACTTGGAGGATCTTATCCTCGCTATTCCTAACTGAAGAACATTTGTCTTTTTTAAAAAAATCATTTTGTAAATTAAATATTTTGAACTTTGTTTACTTATTTGGGCCATTTCTCTGCCAACAAAGATATAAGCTGACTTCCAAAAACTATTTACAATACAACAGATTTACTTTGATTGTAAGTGAAAATTGAGATAGAAGGAAAATAGCTGGATTAGTCCAAGTGTACTATGTGAATGTAATTTTCAAAATAAATACGAACAAAAATTTAAAGCCCACAGAAAAATTGAAAAATAGTTCAATGATCACCTGTTACTCTTTCACCAAGATTCATCAACTTCAGACATGTCTCTGGTCAAATAATCCAATGGCAGCCTTGAAGACATGAACAAAATCAGTAGGCTGCAGTAGACAGCAGTGTCAGACAGGACAAGGGTCTCAAGGTCCGGGCTGTTCTTGCTCAATGCTATTTCTGCTAAATGTTAAATGCAGTACAGTATTTTGCAGATGCAGCTATAAACAGAATGAGCTTGACAGGAACCCAACCTGAGAGTGTAGCCAACTGCAAAGAAGAAATCAACATGCAATTAACCAAATAATGTTTATGAGCAATGGCTAAGCCTCCCTTTGGGAGACAGGGCTTCAGACATGAATCCCGTCTCCTTCACTTGCTGCAAGTAAGTAAAACTATAAAAGGACAACCATGTCATGTTCTTTAAAAAAAAAAAAGATTTTATTTACTTATTTTTAGAGAGAGGGGAAGGGAAGGAGAAAGAGAGGGAGAGAAACATCAATACGTGATTGCCTCTTGCAGTGCCCCTCACTGGGCACCCAGCCTTCAACCTAGGCATGTGCCCTGACTGGGAATTGAACTGGCGACCCTTTGTCCAGCGCTCAGTTCACTGAGCCACACCAGCCAGGGCCATGTCTGGTTCTTGAATAGAGCAACCAAACAGTGGGCAAACTCCTTGAGTTCAGGAACATCAAGATAGTTCACTCAATATTGTATTTTGCTGTGTATAATGTGCACTCACATTTTTGTGCATGTAATACATGGGAAAATTATACTTGTTATTATACCCATGGTAGATAATCATTATACCCATGTATAATGTGCATCCTTATTTTTCCTTCAAAAATTTGGACAAAAAAGTGTGCATTATACACAACAAAATATGTAATTCCACATGCTTCTCCCAAGAATAAGGGCACCTTCCTACATAACTAGGTGCAAAGGTATACCTTTGCTGTACCCAAGAAAATCCACTTCAGTTCAGTGGTTTCATGATTCCTTCCATGCCCAGACTTCCCTCACTGGCTTTGTTCTCCACGATTAAAGAGCCAGTCAAGGCTCATACATTGCAATTGGCTATTAAATGTGTAACACTTTGCTATTCCCTTGTTTCCTCGTGGCATTGAATCAGTTGAAGATTCCCATATAGCATTCCACTTTCTTAATTCATCTGTTTTCTCATGATTCAGATGAGGTCAAACATTTCTGGCAAGGACACCAAATTGGTGATGTTGTTTACCCACCACAGCATCCTGTTTGGCCACCCGAATCACCAGTAGCACTGCCAAGTTTTGACCACGTGGTTAGGGGGTGGCTGTCAGATCATCCTAGTGTAAAAGACGCATTTTTCTTTGTATTTATTATGTAGCAGGGTAATAGTGCAGACTGGCACTCATTACCCAAAATAAAGGACAAAGCTGAATTTTTTCAATTTTATTTCTCAATTACAGTTTACGTTCAATATTATTTTGTATTAGTTTCAGGTGTATAGTATAGTGGTTAGTTAATCATATACTTTACAATGTGTTCACCTCAATATTTTCAGTACCCAACTGGCACCATACATAGTTATTACAATATTATTGACTCTATTCTCTGTGCTGTACTTTACATTTCCATCATTATTTTGTAACTATCTATTTAAGACAAAGCTGAATTTATTTTTAGGGAAAACTATGCTGATCAGCTACAATCTTTCTGGCAGATCAGAGTAGGAAGTGTGGAGTTAGGGATTGGTAGATTTTTGGAGGTGGGTTGATATGTTTACTCACAAGAGGGAAGTTGATTAGTTGGTACTCAGAGATGTGTGAATCTGTTTGTGATTGGCTGATTTTCAGGAACAAAGGGCTGTTACTGGTTGACCAACATGAGAATAAGCTTCAATCTGGTTCTGGAAGCTACTTTTTACCATAGCTGTGGAACAATCTGTCTTTTCCTAGATTATGACAACTTTTAATGCTCATCTGAATATCTTCTTTTCCAATGAAATTTCTCCCATTGGTTTAGTTTTTAGCTTCATTAATATCTTTGCCTTAGTTATTTATAATATGGGGCTTACAAAATGTTGACTATCTAATTCTATCATTTTTTTTCTACATTACCTGGCATTCTTCTGTAAGGAAGTACTTGACTCTTTTTTTAACTCCTTCACATTTCCCCATTTCATATCTGAATTTCTCTTCTCTTATATTTACTTGTATTTCTTCTCTTCAATCCTATAGTAACTCAAAATAATTTCAGAATCACAACACCAGCATTTGTAAAATTCTGATCCAAGATGAGTGGTCCGAGTTAAGAGGCTCTAGTGAGATGCCTTAGATTTTGTTCTAGTTACAGCTCAGTTGGCTCAAAACCCTCGCCCTAACCCAAATCCTAGCCCTAGCTGCTTTGTGATCTCAGAAAGAAGATATTCTGAAGGGAGACGACCATTTCCGTTAAGCTCAGTGCTGATGGGAGGGAGGTTGGGCTAGTAATCATAGTTAATGTTTATTGAAGGGTTACTGTGTGTCCAGCACTGTTGTAAGTGCTTGGCATGTTTTCTCTGTTAATCCTCATGAAAACCCTTCAAGATAGTTTCTATTATCTTTTTTATTTCACAGGTGGGCAAAAGCCTTATGCAGAGTTACATTGGTTGTAATGGACAAGGCGAGGCTCCCACCAAGACAGACTGTTGATAGAGTATAGATTACTAACCTCTATGTCATACATGTGTTTTAAAATTGTGTTAATAAAAATAGTTGCTTGAAGCAACCTTTAATTTCCCTATCAGAATGCTTTTCACCCCTTACTGGAATTGCTTCTTGGTTTGTCTTTCACATCAGACGTAAGACCTGAGCAGTTAGAGACCCTGAATGTATGGCTCACCATTGAATATGCAGCACACACAGTACCTGGTGTATAAGTGCACTCAGTGATTTTTAATAATGGCAGTAACGTCATGAGTCCTCTGTGTCAGGCATTGTACTAAAACCTTAAATGTGTTATTTTGGAATCTTAGAGCAATCATACAGAAGAGCTGTTTCTATCCATATTGTAAAACAAATAGGTTCAGAAAGGTAACATGATTGCTCAAATCCTTTCTGCTAGTAAATATTAGAGCTGGCACTTGAACCCAGGTTTTCTTGTCTTCGAAGCCTTGTCTCCCATGAGACCTGTTTCTAACAAAATTCTTCCCCATCCAGTTCATTGGTACTGATCCTAGTGGAAGGGTAGGTATTTGACTAGCCTGACAAAAAGTAAGGGAGCTAAAAGGCCGAAAATGTGCCATTACACTGAGCAGATACTCCATCTAAATTCAAGGAATAAAAATAGTATGCAGAAGAGATGTCTTGCCCGAGGGGTTCTGAAATCCCTGTGGGGAAACAAAAATGAAGCATGACTGTTTTAACCAAACGCTGGTAGAAACTTAACAACAATTGGACTACTTTGGGCTTGCAGAATATTTCCAATTGGACTTGACTGCAGATGAATTATGTATTTGCAGACACTGCCCATAAATCTTTGCTCAAGTATACTTGGTTTTCAGTGCTGACTCAGTGTTCCCTCCTTCCAAAGACGCCCTGCTCAGACATCTGATTGCCTTTTGCTACTCAGTTTCCTGCATTCTTCATTCCTGACCTTGGGTTTCTGAGTTCCACATATTTTGCATCTGGCGCTGTCATTGCTGTCACTGTCAGGAAACCCAGGCGTAAAGGGAGCAGAGTAAGAGCAGTGGTGTTTGTAGTCACCTCAGCGAGCTGCAGCCTGCAGCTGGGGGGGAGGTGGTGGGTGGGGCGTGGGGGGTGGTGCCTCACTCTTTGGCATTTCTGCGAATGATAGTGCTGGTAAGCGTTCAATTGGTAGAAAGTCCCCTTAATCAGGCAGGCTTGTGGAGTATTCAATGAAAGAAGAATCTGCGAGAGAATAAATATAAAACAAGCATAACAAACTAACACATCTTCTCCATCTTTATCTCCAAAGGAAAATTTTATCCATAACGTTAGAGGGGCACATTGGACAGTTTTCTCTGAAAATGGAACAGGTCATTATCAACAAAGGATAAAAGATCATTCTGGATTAGTAGTGTAGCCATAGGAAAATTATCTGGTTACATGAGAACATAAGTGCATTTAGAAGAATAAAGTGGACATGCCATTTCAGTCACCTGTCCCTTGCAAATAGCAAAATAGCAGATGTAGTTTACATTTCATTTAAGTCAACGGTGCACTAGGGCAACCAACAAATGTCACTGGGCTCTTTACAGATTCCATTTGAGATATGATAGCAGGAAGTGTAGTGGATGTGTGAACTAGATCATGGCTCTGGGATCACACCAACAGAAATATGAATCCCAAATCTGTGTGATTTTGAACAATGTAGTTCTCTGAGAATCAACTTTCACTTGTGTGAAAGTAATGGATTGATTAGCTAGGAGAAGCAGGTCATAGAAGCCAAAGGGAAAGCTGAACAGGAGCAGAACTCAGAACTAAATAAAAATAGGGCAGCCCTGGGCATCCCGGTTGTAGAAAGGACAGTTCCTGCAGAATGCTGCCGTGGAAATGACGCAGCTCCAGCCGTGCGCGTTCCTGTGTCACACGGAACTGCCAAGAGACAGATCCCCAGAGCAGATGCCTGTTTGGCTCAACCGTGGCCACTTGCCTGGGGAAGTGAGGTATTTTGTTTGACAGGCTACCAGGACTGCCTGCTGTTGCTGCAGGGCAGGTATTCTAAAAGAATCTGGGTGGGAATAGAAGCTTAGCTGGTGGATGCCACAGATGTCTTTTCTGTGAGTTTGGGGAGAGAAACTTGAACCAGGGATATCTGTGTATATGCACATGGATGCATGTGTGATGCATGTTCCCTCTGTCATAACCTCCTCTTTGCTTCTGAGCCAGGTGTGGAATTAGAATTTCAAAGCAACAACACATATGTGGAATTCAACAGGGCCAGCTGTGCTGTGTGGTTGTATCAGAAGCTAAACTGTGATTCCATGAGCCGTTATTCCTAACATTGTTGAACTCCTCTTTGAATTTCTAGGACATCCAAGAAAAAAGCCTTATAGTTATTTTTTAAATCTAACGTAACAGGAATAAAATTTCAGCTAACTCAGGGGGTAGAGTCCTTGGCATGTTGAGGTATTCCATGATAGTATTGAAATAATTATTATGTCAGAATAGTTATATTTTTGTTTTCACCTTTTCCAAAAAGATTATACAAATATATAAAATATGAAAACTCAACTTGAATTTCTAAATAAATCTATATTGTGTTCACCTACTTAAAGTTCCTTCCTACCATTCACAATTTTCACACACATGATTTATGTTTATACCGTTATTCAGTAATAAATTTTTATTTGTAACTGCAGTGGCAAGGACTTTAATTTACCAATCATTATGGGTTATTTTAAGGTAGTCAAAATTAATTTATAAACTGAATCAAACTCATAATCGAAAGACATTATTTCGTATATTCCCTCTTTATTGTAAGAAGTATCTCTTCATAGATGGTGATGTTACAGAATATTCTTCCTCCTTTCATATCCAGTAGTTTATTTCACAGGCCTGGTCTGGCTGGTTTTACCTCCTAAATTTCAAAAATTCATCTGTTTCTCTAACTTCCAATGCCAGGATCCTAACCCCAAGGACCCGCATTTGTCATCTGGACTATTGCATCTACTTTGCTTTCTCTTCGATTAATTCTCCATGTATTAGTTAGAGAGAGTTTCACAAAACACAGATCTGATCACAGAATTGCCTGCTTTGTCCCCATTAAAAACCTCTGATGGCTTCTTTTCCCACTCAGGATTATGACTCACTAGCTTTTGAAACACAGCCTTCAAAGTGTTGCTCCAGTCTTTCCTCACCCGTGCCGGCTCACCTGTCCCTTCTTCCGGAAAGGCTTTTCTGACACCACGCCTTGACCACTTGCCTTGACTGTGTGCTCCAGAACAATACTCCTTCCCTTTAGAGCATTTTCCTGTTTGTAACTCCACATCTGCCAGCGTGGTCAGATCATTTCCATCTGCTTCCTCTACACAGTGAGAGCAGGGGTGGTATATGCTATTTTTTTCACATTATGGTAACCATAGCACTGAATTTTGCATACAGTCACCACTCAATACTTATATATTGAATGAAGTGATTAAGATTTAGGGATAGTGTGTTTGTCAGCTTTTATAGTATAGCCAACAAGCTGGAATTGGTGACTTATGAAAACAGCATCATTCATTTTTTGCACACAGGTCTGCAGGTCACCTGTGGCCCTGCTAGGCTTGACTGGGCTCAGCCAAGTTTGGGTCTGTCCCACTATCTTCTCTCTGCCCAGGCTGAAGAAGCAGTCACTGTCTGGAACATAGTGTTGTCATGGTGAAGGGCAGGAGCTCAAGAGGCCAGGCCAGACTGCATGCCCATATTTAAAGCTTTTGATCAGAAGGGCCAAGTGATACATCCACTCATGTTCCTTTGGTCAAAACAAGTCACATCCTATTAGCGATGAGGCAGAGAAGCATACTCTTCCCGCAGTGTGGGAGGGGGAGAGAATGAATACTGGTAAATACTGTCTTCTATCACAGATGATAAATAAATTCACCCAGGGTTTGGAAACAAAGGATATCTACCTCCAATACTGACTCTAAAGCCGTGGAGTGGCCACACGAATAAGAGCCCCACATAACGTAGGGAATATATCTGTGAGGAATTTCTGCCAAGTGACCAGTGTTGAGTTGAAGTTTACAAAAGGAGATGAACTTTAGACTTGTTTCTACAGATCCCTTGGAGCACGCCAGTCACTTCCCACCCACCCACTCTGCCTAAAAAAGCTTCGTGGGAAAAAAAGACATCAGTCTTGTGTGCAAGGTAGCAAGTGTTTCTGGACTCCTTCATTGAAAAGCTGAAATAATAAGTAAATGAATAAAATAAGACAAAGAACCAAGTGTTTATAATCTAATAAAAATGGATTCATGTGTGTGTGGTACCTATGTGTGCACATGTATGCTTATATATGCACAGGTGATCTAGTGGGATGTGTTATCTACAATCATGTTGGCTCCAGGTGGGGTGTGAAATGGGTACTGGGATAAGCCCTTTCATTGAAAAGAAGAAACTATAAGACGGCAGGTAAATCTCGATTCTATTGGCCGTGAAGAGTGCTTTCATCAGGAAATATTAAGCTTTCACGTTTCTCTCATGGCTTTGTTGATTAATGGGAAGAAAATAAGACCCAGGACAAAGTGTGTCACAGTTATGGAATTGGCTGAAAATGAGAAGTGATCAAATCTGACTTTTGCAAATGGCAGAATGGCCTCTTCTACAGAAAGCTGAGGTGTGTTGGCATGAGGAGGCCACACTTGGTAATCTTGGTGTTAGTGTCACCAAGCTAAAACCTATGAACATTAGAAGAAAGACAATGATACAGAAGTCTTCATAATTTGAAAAATAGCCCTTTGTCCTAGCAGGCAAGTGTCATTGGATGGCAGAAATCTAAGAATTTATCAACATCTTGGCCTGGACAGTCAGCAGGGCTTTGGGCAGCCCTCAGGTTTACCACAGGAAAAATAGCAATCAAAACCAGAGTCCGAACAGTGTGCTTCCCCCATTCAGTCTGTTTGTCAGAGGGCGATAGAGCTGGGAGAAGCCTTGAGAGATGACCTTGTCCAGAAGAGCAGCAAAAGTGAACAGTATAAATGTAAGAGGGAACACAGATGTGTATTAGTTGTAAACAGCTAAAAATATTTTTGCAACTTTGATATAAAACATTTTAAAATAGGTTTTAGGGACAATTTTTTTTAGTAACTAATATGTACTGGCATACCATTTTTATGAACCATTTACATTCAGTAATTATAACAGCTATTGTTACTGAAAGCAAACTTATTTAGTTAACTTTACATGTATGCCAGAAGAAACTTAGGGTACGGGAAGTAACCTGTCCAAATTCACCCACCTAGTGAAGCCTGAAAATGAACAAAGCCATTCCAATTGCAAAAATCATTTCCTTAACCACTGGACCATGTCACAGGCCTGGAACAAGCCTGTGCTTGGCAGCTGACCTGGTTTAGCTCTAACTTATTTAAAAAAAAAAGACAAACATTGTGGGTTTCAATGGATTTCTGTCTGTTGGTGGTTTTGTTTTTGTTTAGTTATTGTTCTCCCCCTCCAGCCCTCCTGGGTTTTACAGCTAATGGTCTGAATAGGTAGAGAGGAAACAGCTTTGACAACTATCCAAGGATAACCAGGACTGCAAACCTCCTGGGATGATGGGGAGAAGGGAAGCAGACCCTTCCCCCTAGTCACCCTGGCCCCCTGCCACCTGTGGGCTCATCCTCATGATGTCATCCTGGCATATGACACTTTCATTTCTACCTTGAACTCAAAGAGTAGAACTTTTTCAGCTAGTTGAATATAGTTTCTTCTTTCCCTCAAACTTTGAGAAATAACTGTAAGTGAAATCACCACTAAATTTGATTTTCACAGTTGGGCTTACCACAGGGCAGAAAGGCTACTCAGCTTTGTAGCTAAATAGTTATGTGATTTTTAGGGAACCGTTTCATCTTTTTCACCAATTATTTTTAAGAAACATCTTTCTAAAGCATGCTTTTTCTTTTGAATTAATTTCCTTCATTATTTTGTTAATCACTTTCACATTTGAGGTTGTGGTTGAGTACAGAGATTATGTACTATCACCGAAGCTCTGAAAGCTTCATAAGACTCCGCAGATCGATATATTGTGTTTGGCAGTTCTTTTATTAGCTGCATTATACAGTTATTTCATAATTAACAAATGGCTGTGGGTGAATTGTTTGGGTTAGGAAAATGAAGAATTTCAAATTATATACTCAGCAGCTTTATTGAACCAATTATGTTTTTTAAAAACCGATAATAACTCTTGACATTAGTGGCTGTGAACAGGGTTGGATAGTGGTGTGCTTGTATTTTGAGAATACACCTCACAATTCTTCTTTTGATCATTAGTGCCACTATGACCAGT
>VMDR010032727.1:0-11607 GCA_007922815.1 Macrotus californicus
ACACCACAGTTAGGTATTTAGATGTTATTTCTCTATTGAAATATATTCCAAAAGGATATTTTTGTGAAGTAAATTGGTTACTAAAGGTAAAATCTTGATACATAGATTTATTCATTAGACAGAATTTATTACATTTCCTATGGATAAGCAGAGTTCTTGTGGGATAATGACAAGAAATGGAAATATCCATTCACATGATGATTATTTACTCATTCATCAAGGATTTATTGAGCTCCTACTATGTGCCAGACTGCCTGTCTGTTCCTGTGAACATAAATAGCACAGATCAATACATTGCAGACTGTTTTAAAATGTTACTGAGAAAGCATATGCACAGTGCATCTGTAGAAGTAGTGTTTTTAGAAATTTCCTATTATCTGCTATAATTATTTAAGATTGCCTAAATCCTGAAAAATTACATCAAAGACCTGGGGATGTCATCCTACAATTAGAGTGTTAGATTTGGAAATACATCATAGATACTTTCTTTGTCCTTCAAAAAAGGAAACAGGACAGGGAGTAACGTGAACTGGAAGAGGTCACAGAACTAGTTAGGGATGTAGGCAGGAGTGGAAACCAAGTCTCTTGATTTCCATCATGTTATTATTTTACTGCATTACTGAAAAAAAGCCACACCTTGAAGGTGATACTCCTACTTAATACATTTCAGATATATAATAAGTTACTAACATTTTCCTACATATGAACATTTCCTACGAAGCTCATAATCCTTCAAATAATTTCAAAGGGTTGACATACATTGTCAAGAAATTCTTCATTATAAATAAACTAAATATCTCACCAGGTGGTGAGGGAGAAATACCACATGATTTCACCTTTAACTGGAACATAATCAACAAAAGAAAACAGCAAACAAAATACAACCAGAGACATTGAAATTAAGAACAATTTAACAATGGCCAGAGGGGAAGGGGGAGGGAACAGTGCGGGGAAGGGTTTCCAGGAAACACTATAAAGGACACATGGACATAACCAAGGGGGAGGGTGAGAGTGGGGGAGGGGGTGGGATTGGCTGGGGTAGGGGGAGTGGTGGGAGGAAAATGCAGACAACTGTAAATGAACAACTATAAAGTAATTAAAAAAAACAACTAAATATCTCGTTACTATACCAAATGAAGCTAAATATGTAGTTTAATCCAGTATTTGCTTTGTGTTTTTTCAATGAAAAAGTGAAACAATTGATGATTAGACTAATTTTGATAAATGTTCATGATGATAACAATAAATTGCCTCAACTTTTGGAAAGTTTTGGGATGTATTTTGAAGCTGCTTGAAACAAGTAATTGTTCAATTTTAAATATATATATATATATGTAAAAATATATATGGTCAAATCTAGATTAACTTCAAGTTTGGATGTCTTCCTTCTTCTATATTATGTATATTGTAGTATAATACTTTGGTCTCCCAGGAAACAGACTCTGAGATTGACATGTAGATGGTTGAATGGGAAAGGCTGTTGGGGAACTACACCTGTTAGAGGTGAGGGAACCAGGATTGGGCTGAGAAGAATTTGAATTGTGATGTGACTGCCTTGAGGCCTCAGCCAATCCAGTGAGGAGTGCTGGGACCAGCTGTGTTCTTCAGAGCCCTCTGGCCCTGAGACCAAGAGTCTAGGCCTCTCTGTGCACCACCCCCTCTCTCATTATTGGAAGGGGCCTGCCCCTGGGAAAGGATGAACTTGGGTGAAGTAGTTCTTTTAGCTGAGGGCAATTCTTGAAGAAGGACTCAGCTGCCAGCACTTGCAGTGGCTGGGGGATATTGAAAGCTACATTCTTAACCGGGCACACTGGGTAGATGCTGAAAGGAATAAAATGATTTTGGAAGGTGGAGATATGAGTTATATAGTTTGAATATGTTTTCTCTTTCACTTTCACAAGGCAATCTATATAGTCTTTTGCCAGAAGGTAGATGTGTAAATGGTATATAACAACCACCTCATTCTTTTTGATTATTTGGAGCTCTGCTTGGGAAGTCCAGACAATGAGTGCAGATCAATTGCTGCATTGAAACATTTTTTTATTAAAAATCAACTTTAGAGCAGAATTTTGGAAATGGGCCCAGTTCTCCACTGATGTACAAAATGCCTGGAAGATGGGACTGAAAAACAGTAACATAAATCAAAGGGCTTGGGCACTGAGGTGTGGGTGTGTGGGAGGACAGCTGCAGGTCCTTTAAGATTAAACATTTCCTGTGCATTCTGTTATCACAGTGATGAGAAATGCTTTTGGGAGGTGGATCCAGCTTGAGTGTAAAATAGAGAAATTAGGAAAGAAAGTAGGAGTTTTAAAGAGAATATTTATAGATTTAGGAAGGTAAACACTCCAAAGTATCGACTCTAATAAAAATTAAAAAATCTCAAATGTCCATTTTTATGGAGAGTATTTATTTTCTATGCTAATCATAATCATCAAGTGTGATTAAAGATATTTGTAACATATTTGAAGTCCTCTTGGGCCCTAGGATGTTGATGGTCAGAAGACACTGTCAACTATGGACTAACTGAAAAAGAGGGTGTTTAGTCTGGATCACTCCTAACAAGAGAGCTGCTGATCCCCTTTGAAGACAAAATTCTGACCTGTAGATAAGGCATGAACTGATATTACGTAGCTCTAGAGAAAAGTCCAGGAAGCAATGAGCAGGCACAGGGAGACAGATTTTGATCTAACCTAAAAAAGGAGTTCCTCACATTCAGATGTACCCGTCCCCGAGTGGACTTGGTCAAGCAGAGGCTGAGGGACATCACCGGGACTTGCAGAGGCTTTTCTTCCATTTATCTGCTAGAGACCTTGCTTATCCTAGGATTTTATTACTCTGAGTCCTCAAAGATAAATTTTCCTGCATTCTGCCCTTGCTCCTTCCTCAGTTTCAGTTACCATCGTGACCACAACTAGTGCAGAACATTAGGCTGGCTCAAATTTGGCCTGGTCTCTACCATGCAACCCTGTTGTAGGTGCAGCATTTGGGCATAAAGCAGGGCATGTAGTGAGGAGTCTGATTTGGAATAGGGCATTTAGTTTGAATTCTGCTGTTATGCCTTGGGTAAGTCATTTCTCTTTTCCAAATGTTAGATCTCTCTCATTAAGTGGCTACAATAATAGGTAGCCTTAGAATGTCTCTGTGAGAGTTAGGTAAGGAATTATTTCAAAGTGCTTAGTTTGGTACTTAGCCCAAAGTAGGCAACCACAAATATTTACTTCTTTCTCCAGGACCCCTCATATTTCTTATCTAATTCTAGTTGCTGTAGGATCAACACAATGCTCTGTAACTTCAATGTCACTCTGGTACTGCCTTTTGTCAAAGTTAGATCTCAGAGATTTGCTGCCAAAAGAAGTCAGGCAGGAAAATACAGAGTCCAAGAGGTTAAGCCTGCATGGCTGGATATTTCTCATCATTATTGAAACCAAATGCATCATCTTTCTCACTAAGTTGCCTCCTTTGTTCTTCACTTCTCTTGTGATACTGTCATATCTACACCCTCTGTCTTTGACCCCATCCTTAATCGAAGTCCTCTAAGGTGGCTGGAGAGGTAAGTCAGTGTCCCTGGAGACACTATGAGGCTTCATGTAGGAAGGGTAGAGGCCTGGGGCCTGGAAGAGCAGAGAGCAGGATAGGATAGGGTACAAGAAATGGGGGCAGATGAGGGGTTAGGGCCTAGCAATGCCCTTTCAGACTGCACTGTCCTCTCAAGAAAAGCCTCAGTACCTGTGGTCGCCCCTTAACTTCATATGCTCTCAACATGTCTGGGCATGTTGGCTGGGAAAATAGACATAGAAACCTGTAATTTCAGTGCATTTTGGGAAATGCTCTTCTAAAAACTCAAGAGATCATAAAAACCCAATATGACAATTTAAATGAGAGAAAAACATAAATATTTGCAAGGAACTTGATCAATTCCTCTTTGATGATTTTATTAAAAATGCCAGTAACTTTATTCATTGCTGAGTTTTTGTTTGCATAAATCTGAATATAAACTAAAGACACATGTCCCTGCGATGGAGGGTGCCTTTCATTGGTTTCATGTGCCCATCAGCCCATACTGGGGGTGCTGCTAATAGCTCACCTGACACTGCCCTCTCTGGGAGCCTAGGGCCATTGGAGCTGCCTCCTCCTGGAGGGACCAGGGAGTAATTTGTACCCTTTAATTAGCCAATAACCAACTGACAGTGGGTAAAAAGGCCTCCTGATCTTATCTAAAGACTTAGTGGACTCTGTGGTACAATTTATTCTCCAGAGGCTCCCCAAGGGATCAGGCTGAAGCCAGACTTAGCAGGAAACCACATCCTTCCTTTGTTTTTCCCCTTCTCTGTAGGCTTTTCTCATGCCCTTAAAAGTTTCTTATGAGAGTACACATTAATTAATTCCTGGTACAAACATTCCCTCTCAGATTCTGCTTCTGGGGCAGTTGCCCTGAGATGCTGTTACAATCTATTCCTTTAATGCTCTGCATATCTTTTATCCCCATGTTAAAAGGAATCCCACCTAACATGACACTTTTACAGCTGCAAACCCACTTACTGACCCCAAGAGAGGAAGCAAAGCAAACTCAACTCCACTGCTACTCCTCTGGGGATGACATTCCCGGGCCACTGTTCTCAGGGCCTGATGTCCATTCCTCTCTTTCTGTCTTGGTCAACTTTTCACATTTCCAAAAGGAGAAAAGGTGAGCCAGCCACGAACACTATGAATGTCACATATAACTTAGGAGACTAGATGTTTGTATAGGGATGAAAAAATAAATGAAAAAACTAACAGCTGTCATAAACATTAGTTTGTTGACTAATTCATTTGGTAAGAAATGAAATTTCTTGGTCAGTAAAAACCAGCACCACAGATCTGTCCTCAGGGAGAATTTTACTTGCTTCTTGTCCTTCCAAAGTGTAGGAAGGACTTCTGTGGAAGTGGAGGAAGGAGGCCTTGGTCCATTGTTAGTCGTTACCAACATCATTTGTGCTTGTGTTTGGAGATTTTAGGTGGATGGTATTTTGAAGAATTTTCTTGCAGTACCATTCTTGTAAAACTGTAGTCAGCTGTCTGCTAGTCTTGTTTTTGAGAACTATGTTTGCCAAAAACTAATATCAGGAATACTGCTGAGACATGCTTTGTGAATCTCCTGGCCTGATAAACCCCCAGGAATAAGTCATACCTGTGAAGTTTCTGATTTTTAGTGGAAATTCTGGGGTTTACCTATTTTCATGTTTTCTCTTAATGACCTCAGAGTATGAGCAGGGTATGATGGGTTGGAGTTTTGGCATGGGTTGCAGGGAGCACTTTTAAAACCTGCTTTTAACTGCTGCCAAAGTATCATTACAGTCAAATAAATATTACAAAGGGAGGCATCATCATTTTTGCTTGGTAAGGGAGACGGTACATTGTGAAGAGTTTGCTAAAATTTCTGGCTCTTTTTATATATCCTAATTCCAATTGCTAGTAATACTCAGTTTCTCAATCAGTACATAATCACACACACACACACACACACACACACACACACACACACACACACACACACACACAAAAGAATTGGGCCACTGCAATTTGTTAGATCTAACAGTGGAGTTTGTGAATTGGAGCCCTGTGATCTCTTCTATTCTCCCTCTTCCATTGGCTTCCACTGAGCAGCTCTAGACTGGAGTTTACATTTTCTCTTGCCTTTACTGAGGCCATGAGGAATCACTAACACAATCTGATATTCTGCTAATTAAAAAAATAAAGTTCTCTAAAACCTCACTGTCTGATGAAGTATGGGTCTGAACCCTAAGAAGCAAAGCATATTGCCACCATTAAATATGCATTGGCAGCTCTCCATCACAAAGCAATAGACTTCGTCCTGCACCCAATCCATCTTGACTCAGCAGTCCTACATTTTCTTGGCAACCCCATTCCAAATACCAGTTTTGTTATTAATTTCAATGGATTGTCAACAAATGACAGAAATCCTTGAAACCTAAGGAGGGCTAAAACAGAATACAGTAGAATCTCATAGAAATCTAGGGTAGGAATAAAGCTAGGTCTCCATTTAATATTGCTGGGAAACCAATAACCACAAACTTATGGCATAAAACAACCATTTCTTTTTTTCAATTTATTTTTTTATTATATTTTCTCCATTACCATTCATCATCATTATGCCCTGTCCCACCTCCACCCATTACCTCCCCCATCCCTGCAATCACCACATTATTGTTCATATCCATGTGTTCTTTTTCTTTTATGCTTGATCCCACCACCACCATTGCCCCCCAACCCTAACTGCCCAGAACTGTCATCCGCTCTTTGTCTATGAGTCTGTCTCTATTTTGCTTGTTAGTTCAGTCTGTTCATTAAATTCCACATATAAGTAAAATCATACGGTATTTGTCTTACTCTGACTGGCTTATTTCACTTAGCATAATGGTCTCTAGATCCATCCATGCTATTGCAAAGAGTAAAATTTTCTCTTTTTTATGGCCAAGTGATATTCCTTTGCATAAATATACAATAGCTGTTTTATCCACTCAGGTACTGTTGGACACTTGAGCTGCTTCCAAATCTTGGCTGTTGTAAATAAGGCTACAATAAACATAGGGGTGTTTATATTTTTTCAAATTAGTGTTTCATGTTTCTTTGGATATATTTCCAGAAGTGGAATTGCTGGGTCAAAAGGGAGTTCCTCTTTTAATTTTTTGAGGAAACTCCATGACATTTTCTACAGTAGCTGCACCAATCTGGGTTCATTCCAACAGAGCACAAGGGTTTCCCTTTCTTCAGATCCTCACCAACACTTGTTTGTTGATTTGCTGATGATAGCCATTCTGGCAGGCACAAGGTGATATCATAATGTGGTTTTAATTTTCACTCTTCTGGTGATTGATGGCACTGAGCATTTTTTCCTTTGTCTATTGGCCATCTGTATGTCCTCTTTGGAGAAGTGTCTATTCAAGTCCTTTGCTCGCTTTTAATTGGATGTTTTTACTGTATTCATGTTGAGTTTTATAGTTCTTTATAAATTTTGGATATTAACCTCTAATCAGATCATTGGCAAATATGTTCTTGCATGCATTGGATTGTCCTTTAATTCTGTTGATGGTTTCCTTTGCTGTGCAAAAACTTTTTCATTTGATATAGTCCTATTTGTTTATTGTTTTCTTTTGTTTCCCCTGCCTAAGGCAATATATCAGAAAAACTATTGCTATAAGAAATGTCTCAGATTTTACTGCCTATATTTCCTTCTAGGATTTTTGTGGTTTCAAGTTGGACATTTAAGTCTTTAATCCATTTGAATTCATTATTGTATGCGATGTAGGAAGGTGGTCTAGTTTCATTTTTTGGCATGCATCTGTCCAATTTTCCCAACACCATAAAGAGAGTTATTGAATAACTCTCGTTAGCCCATTGTATGCTTTTGCCTCCTCTGTCAAATATTAATTGACTCTAAAGGCGTGGTTTTATTTCTGGGCTTTTTATTTTGTTCTATTGATCTGTGTGCCTGTTTTTATGTCAGTATGATCCTATTTTGATTACTACAGCCTCATAGTATACTTTGATATTAGGTAGTGTGATTTCTCCAACTTTGTTCTTCTTTGTCAGGATTGCTGATGCTGCTTGGGGGTCTTCTTTTGTTTCCACACAAATTTTTGGAATATTTGTTCTAGTTTTGTGAAATATATCATTGGTAACTTGATAAGAATTTTTTTAAAAATATATTTTATTGATTATGCTATTACAGTTGTCCCATCCCCTCCGCCCAGCACACCATTTCCCCCTCACACACCCCCCTCTTAAGTTCATGTCCATGGGTCATATATATGAGTTCTTTGGCTTCTACATTTCCTATACTATTCTTAACCTCCCCCTGTCTATCTTCTACCTACCATTTATGCTTCTTATTCCCTGTACCTTTTCCCCCTCTCTCCCCACCCACCCCCCTGATGATAACCCTCCATGTGATCTCCATTTCTGTGATTCTGTTCCTGTTCTAGTCGTTTGCTTAGTTTGTTTTTGTTTTTGTTTTAGGTTCAGTTGTTAATAGCTGTGAGTTTGTTGTCATTTTACTGTTCCTATTTTTGATCTTCTTTTTCTTAGATAAGTCCTTTGAACATTTCATATAATAAGGGTTTAGAGATGATGAACTCCTTGAACTTGACCTTATCTGGGAAGCACTTTATCTGCCCTTCCATTCTAAATGATAGCTTGGCTGGATAGAGTAATTTTGGATGTAGTTCCTTGCCTTTCATGACTTGGAATACTTCTTTCCAGCTCCTTCTTACCTGTAAGTTTTCTTTTGAGAAATCAGCTGACAGTCTGATGGGCACTCCTTTGTAGGTTACTGTCTCCTTTTCTCTTGCTGCTTTTAAGATTCTCTCTTTATCTTTCATCTTAGGAAATGTAATTATGATGTGCGTTGGTGTGTTCCTCCTAGGGTCCAACTTCTTTGGGACTCTCTGAGCTTCCTGGACTCCCTGGAAGTCTATTTCCTTTGCCAGATTGGGGAAGTTCTCCTTCATTATTTGTTCAAATAAGTTTTCAATTTCTTTCTGTTCCTCTTCTCCTTCTAGCACCCCTATGACTTGGATATTGGAACGTTTGAAGACATCCTGGAGGTTCCTAAGCCTCTCCTCATTTTTTTGAATTCTTGTTTCTTCATTGTGTTGTGCTTGAATGTTTCTTTCTTCCTTCTGGTCCACACCATTGATTTGAGTGCCGTTTTCCTTCCCATCCCTGTTGGTTCCCTGTACATTTTTCTTCATTTCCCTTATTGTAGCCTTCATTTGTTTATCTAATTTGTGACCAAATTCAACCAAGTCTGTAAGCATCCTGATTCCCAGTGTTTTGTACTGTGCATCTGATAGGTTGGCTATCTCTTGGTCACTTAGTTGCTTTTTTTCTGGAGCTTTGATCTGTTCTTTCATTTGGGCCATTTTTGTTGTCTTGGCATGCCTGTTACATAGTAAGGGGCGGAGCCTTAAGTGTTCACCAGGGCGGGGCAACCCACGCTGCTGCATAGTGATGCTGTTTGTGGGGGAGGGGACTGAGAGGGAACAATGGCGCTTGCTCCACTCTCTGCCGGTTTTCTGTCACTTTCTGCACTATCCACAGTCCAGTTGGGCCCCTGTAGTGCTGATTCTGGTGATGGTTCCCGGGTGGGTGGGCTTGTGTATGCTCTAGGACTCTGTGGGTCTCTCCCACGAGCTCTCCTGTGAGTCCGGGAGTTTCTCCTGCTGCCGCTGCCTCCATCCTCACAGGAGCTTTCAATCAGAGGCTTTGAGGCTTTATTTCCCACCCCCCCACGCTGGAACTCTGGGTTGTGGGGTCTGTCTCATTCCCCAGTTGTTCCTCCCCATTTATCCCCACGAGGGAGTGGGACGCCTGATCCACAGTTGCCACCTCTCCTGGTCGCTGCGCCTTTCCCCAATCTGCCAGCCACCACCCTGCCACGCACGTGAGTCCTCTCTGCTCAGCCTGTCTCGCCCCTCCTACCGGTCTGGATGAAAGTTTCTTCTTTAGTTCCTTGGTTGTCGGACTTCCATAGAGTTCGGTTTTCTGTCAGTGCTGGTTGTTTTTTGTTTTAAAATTTGTTGTTGTCCTTCTTTTGGTTGTGCGAGGTGGCACAGGGTGTCTACCTACACCTCCATCTTGGCTGGCTCCTGATAAGAATTTTTTGAAACTATAGATTGCTTTGGGTAGTATGGACATTTTAATAATGTTAATTCTTCCTACCATGAACACAGTATATGCTTCCACTTATTTATATCTTCTTCCATTTCTTTCTTCTGTGTCTTAGAATTTTTCAAGTACAAGCCTTTTCCATTCTTGGTTAAATTTGTTTCTAGGTATTTTATTTTTTGAAGCAATTGTGAATGGATATTAATTTTGTATCATGCTACTTTACTGACTTCATTTAACAGTTTTAGTAGTTTATTGGTGGAATAAATTACTCTATGTACAGTGTCATGTCATCTGCAAACAGTGACAGTTTTACTTCCTCTTTTCCAATTTGAATGCCTTTTATTTCTTCTCCTTGTCTGATTGCTGTGGCTAGGACTTCCGCTACTATGTTTAATAATAGTGATGAAAGCAGACATCCCTGTCTTGATCCTAATCTTAAGGGGACTGCTTGTAGTTTTGTCCATTGAATATGATGTTGGCAGTGGGTTTGTCATATATGGACTTTATTACATTGATGTATGTGCCCTCTACTCCCACTTTGCTGAGAGTTTTTAGCATAAATGCATTCTGGGTTTTATCATATACTTTTTCTGCATGTATTGATATAATCATGTGGCTTTTATCCTTCATTTTGTTTATGTGGTGTATCATATTTATTGATTTGTGAATATTGTACCAGCCTTGCATTCCTGGAATAAATCCCAGTTGATCATGGTGTATGATCTTTTTGATGTATTACTTTATTCAGTTGGCTAATATTTTGTTGAAGATTTTAGCATCTATGTTCCTCAGGGATATTTGTCTATAATTTTCTTTCTTTGTATTTATCTGCTTTGGAAATAGGATAATGCTGGCCTTGTAAAATGAGCTTGGGAGTCTTCCTTTCTCTTCAATATTTTTCTAATGTTTGAGAAGGATAGTTATTAGTTTTTTTTCTCAATGTTTGCTAAAATTAACCTGTGAAGCCATTTGGCTCAGGAATTTTGTTTATTGGGAGTTTTTTGATTACTACTTCAATTTCACTAGTTGTTATCTGTCTATTCAGATTCTCTTATTCTTCTTAATATAGTTTGAAGATTATATGTTTCTAGGACTTTATCAATTTTGTTCAGTTTATCCAATTTGTTGCCATATAGTTCATAATTTTTTCTTACAATCCTTACTATTTCTTTAGTATCAGTTGTTACCTCTTATCTTTCATTTCTGAGTCTGGCTAAAGGTTTGTTAATCTCGTTTATCTTTTCAAAGAACCAGCTTTTGGATTCATTGATCTTTTGTATTTTTTAGACTCTATTTTGTTTATATCTTCTCTGATCTTTATTATTTCCTTTCTACTCACCTTGGGCTTTATTTGTTATTCTTTTTCTAGTTTCTTTAAGTATAAAAGTTAGATTGTTTATTTGATTTTTTTCTTGTTTCTTGAGATAGGCCTGTAATGCTATGAATTTCCGTTTTAAGATTGTTTTCCCAGTGTCTCACAGATTTTGGGTTGTTGTGTTCTCATTTGTTTCAAGGTATCTTTTGATTTCTTCCTTGATCTCATTGTTGACCCATTCATTGTTTAATAACATGTTATTTAGCTTTCATATCTTTGTGTATTTTTCAGTTTTCTTCTTGTGATTGATTTCTAGTTTCATAGCATATGGTCAGAAAAGATGCTTGATATGATTTCAATCTTTTCAAATTTATTGAGAATAGTTTTGTGTTCCAACATGTGGTCTGTCCTAGAAAATGATCCAGGTGCTCTTGAAGAGAATGTATATTCTGTTGCTTTGGGGTTAAAACCTCTGAAGATATCAATTAAATCCATTTGATCTAGTGTGTCGTTTAAAGCTACCATGTTCTTGCTGATTTTCTTTCTGGAAATTCTATCCATTGACGTTAATGAGATGTTAAAATCTCCTATTATACCTGTATTTCTGTCAGTCTCTTCTTTTA
>VMDR010032728.1:0-11604 GCA_007922815.1 Macrotus californicus
CGAAATCCTAAGAGGGAAATTCATAGCATTACAGGCCTATGTCAAAAATAATAAAAAGCTCAAATAAACAATCTAACTCCACACCAAAGGAACTTGAAAAGGAACCACAAACAAAGCCCAATGTGAGCAGAAGCAAGGAAATAATTAAGATCAGAGCAGAAATAAATGAAATAGAGTCTAAAAAAAGATACAAAATATCAATGAATCTAAGAGCTGGATTTTTAAAAAAGATAAACAAGATTGACAAACCTTTAACCAGATTCATTAAGAAAAAAAGAGAGGAGCCAAATAAAATCAGAAATTAAAGGGGAGAAATAACAGCTGACACCAAAGAAATACAAAGGACTGTAAGAAGATATTATGAACAACCATGTGCCAACAAATTGGACAACCTGGATGAAATGTATAAATTCCTAGAAGCATACCAAATCTTCCAAAATTAAATCAGGAAAAATTAAATTTTATGAATAGACAGATTACATCTAGTAAAATTGAAACAGTAACCAATAAACTCCCAATAAACAAAAGCCCTGGACAGGATTGCTTCACAGAGAAATTTTACCAAACATACCAAGAAGAACTAACACCTCTGCTTCTCAAACTATTTCATAAAATTCAAGAGGAGGAAAGGCTCCTAAACTCATTTTATGAGTCCAGCATTATCCTAATTCTCAAACCAGATAAAAACACTACAAAGAAAGAAAATTATAGGCCAATACCACTGATGAATATAGATGCTAAAATCCTCAACAAAATATTAGCAAAATGAATACTGTAATGCATCAACAAGATCATACACCATAATCAAGTGGGATTTATTCTGGAATGCAAGGCTGGTACTACATTTGTAAATCAATAAATGTGATTCATCACATAAACAAAATGAAGGATAAAAACTATGATCATATCAATAGATGCAGAAAAAGCATTTGATAAAATCCAGCACCAATTTATGATTAAAACGCTCAGCAAAGCAGGATTAGAAGGAACATACCTAAACATAATAGAAGCTATATATGACAAACCCACTGCCAGAATCATACTCAATGGGCAAAAACTAAAAGCATTTCCATTAAGATCAGGAACAAGAAAAGGTTGTCCAATTTCACTTTTCTTATTCAACATAGTACTGGAAATCCTCACCACAGCAGTGAGACCAGAAGAAGAAATAACAAGCATCCACATTTGAAAGGAATTAGTAAAACTGTCTTTATTCACAGATGACATGGTACTGTACATAGAGGACCACAAAGATTCCACCTAGAAACTACTAGAACTGATAAATGAATTCAGCAAAATAGTAGGATACAAAATTAATATCCAGAAATCACCTGCATTTTTATATGTCAATAATGAACTAACAAAAAGGGAAATCAAGAAAACAATCACATTCACTATTGCTTCAAAAAGAATAAAATACCTAGGAGTAAACCTCACCAAAGATGTAAAAGGCCTATGCTCAGAAAATTATAAGACACACTGAAGAAAGAAATCGAAGAAGATACAAATACGTGGAAGCTCACACTGTGATCACAGATAGGAAGAGTTAACATCATTAAAATGTCCATACAACCCAAAGCTATCTATAGACTCAATGTAATTCCTATCAAGACTCCACTGGCATATTTCACAGAACTAGAACAGATAATTTAGAAATTTATATGCAACCACAAATGACCCTGCATAGCAACAGTGATCCTGAGAAAGAACAAAGTTGTAGGAATCACTCTACCTAATATCAAACTGTAATATTAGGCCATAGTAATCAAAGCAGCATGGTACTGGCATAAAAACAGACATGTGGATCAATGGAACAGAATAGAGAGCTCAGAAATAAAGCCCACACCTTTATAATCAGTTAATATTCAACAGAGGAAGCAAGCACCTCCCATACGCTAATGATAGCTTATTCAATAAATGGTATTAGGAAAATTGGATAGATGCATGCAGAAAAATGAAACTAGACCATCTTCTTACACCACACACAATAAATTCGAAATGGATCAAAGACTTCAGTGTTAGACCCAAAACTATAAAAATCCTAGAAGAAAACATAGGCAGCAAAATCTCAGAAATTGCTCACAGCAATTTTTTATTGAATATATCTTCCCAGGCAAGGAAAACAAAAGGAAAAATAAACAAATGGGACTACATCAGACTAAGAAGTTTTTGCACAGTGAAAGAAATCATGAACAAGATAAAAAGACAACCCACAGAATGGGAGAACATGTTCACTGACACATCTGATAGGGGTTAATATCCAAAATTTACAAAGTACTTACAAAATTTAACACCAAAATAACAAACAACCCAATTAAAAAATGGGCAAAGGACCTGAATAGATACTTCCCCAAAAAGGACATACAGATAGCCAATAGACATATGAAAAGATGCTCAACATCACTAATTATCAGAGAAATGCAAATTAAAACCACAATGAGATATCATCTCACATCTATCAGAATGGCTATCATCAATAAATTAACAAACAACAAGTGTTGGAGAGGATGTGGAGAAAGGGGGACCCTTTTGCACTGTTGGTGGGAATGGAGACTGGTGCAGCCCCTGTGGAAAGCAGTATGGAATTTCCTTAAAAAACTAAAAATGAATCTGCCTTTTGACCCTGTGATCCCAGTTCTGGGAATATACCCGGAGGAACCCGAAACACTAATTCAAAAGAACACAAGCACCCCCATGTTCATTGGGGTGTTATTTACAGTTGCCAAGATATGGAAGCAGCCCAAGGGTCTGCCAATAGATGAGCGGATAAAACAACTATGGGACATTAACACAATAGAATACTACTCAGCCATAAAAAACAGAAAATTTTACCCTTTGCAACAGTATGGATGGACCTGGAGAACATTATGCTAAGTGAAATAAGCCAGAGAGAAAGACAAATACCATATGATTTCACTCATACATGGAATCTAGTGAACAAACTGAACTAACAAGGAAAATGAGGGCAGACTCATAGATGGAGAGCAGGATGACAGCTAAGCGAGGGTGGGGAAGTTAAGGGGTAGGTGGATTGAGCAAAAATCCAAGACTCACAGACATGGACCACAGTGTGGTGACTGTTGGGGAGGGTAGTATAAAAGGACTAAAATGCAAAAAAAAAAAATACAATGAAGATTAAATGTGAAAAAAAAGAATAAAGCAAAAAAAATAAAAGACATATATTCTTTCCCTAAATTGAAATAGATTTCTTCTTGTACAGTTGTATGTTTAGTTGATAGTATGTTCATTCTCATTGACTGCTTTGTAAAGATTATTTACAAAATAATCCCCAGTTATTTACAGTCTTGTGTTTGGAATTGTCTAACAATGGCTCTTTAACGACAAGGATCATATCATTTCTTTTCTTTTGAGTTCCACAAACTGCCTGGGCTAATGCCTACCTTAAGCTCATCAGAGTAATTAATTTTTATGAAAGTCTAATGAAGGCCTTTTGTTTTTCTAAATGCACGAACTGACTCATGTCTCCGTATTTCCCATATTAATAGGAGACATGATTAACTGTGTTCCAATGTTAAGCAAATGCAAGCTGTTTGGGGAGGATAGTGGTTGTTCTTTAAAGTCATTTTACAAAGTGTAAAGATGACTTTGTCAAGCAGAGAGGGAGGAGCTTTTTTGTCAGTAATTGCAAAGGAACAAAGCCCCGCTGGTGCAGACATCAGAAAAGCTGCCAAAGCTGAAAAGTACCTGGCCAGGTTTTAAAGGACAGGAATACAATACTCTTACTAAGACATGCTTTATAGAGTCCAATTCGCAGCCAAGGAAAACAGCTTTTGGAGCTTTTGGATGTCCATAAACAGCTAGATGAATGCAAGGAAGCCAAAACCAGGGATGAGTGGGGTATTTAAACGCTCAACTTGCTCAGCTGCTACAATGTCCTGCCTGCGCACCAATGGGCAGCACAGAGAGAACCAAGGGACGCCTTATGTGTTTGGAATTTATGGAAAATCTACATGTGGAGGACAGATAGAGAACACTAATGAAATAGCCATTTCTTATGCTATAGGTTTTGAAAAAAATATCTGGCTCAGTTTCTCAACGTGATCATAAAACCTGATACTAGAGAGACAGGGAGGACAGTCTAGCAGTGACCCTCAGATAATGCCTTGTGGTCACTCAAGTCCTAGGTGACAATTGCCCGCTGATAAGCCAGTTCAAGTGTTTTCTTAGCCAAGACACTTCAGAAACCTTGCCAAGAGAAAAGGGCATGTGGCAGTAAGTTGTAAAGTGATAAAAAGCAGACATGGGTGGAAAATATTTTATCAAGAAAGATAAAATGAAGAAATTATATGAATATGATAACAGCACAACAAAGAATATTTTATAGAAAAACTTTTGTAATGTTGCCAACTTCTAAGGCGAAATGAATGAAGAGCAAACGGGTTGTATTTCAAACACATACCATTATAGTGAGCAACAGTTACATTTTGCTATCCGAGTCACATTTTGTGATCGATGCAATGAAATTAGCAAAATACAGAGAAAAACATAGGGTTCGTAATTTTAAACTTCACATTTAGAATGGATTTTATGGTTAACTGTTTCAGAAAAAAGTTTTTGAAACATTTGAATATTATTATGGCTCTGAGGAAGTGCCACACTGTTTAGGACAGAAAACTGAAGTTTCCTATGGTTTTTGGACTTTCAGGAAACCCTAGCACTTTTTTTAATGGAGAAATTTTAGGCTTTAATACTTCCATAATTATTAGATTTAATGGCTCATAGTGATTAGAATAGTATAGTAAGTCTTCATGGATTATAAATTAGGAGGGCCTTTTGTGATTCATAGAATTCCTTCTGTATATAATGAGCTAGTTCTACATTTAATTATTTCATTTGATTGAACTTCTGTTGGTGGAACCCCAGATTGCAGATAAGATTCATGAAATATGAGACAAAGTGATTTTTTTCTCTAAATCATTCCTATTTCCTAATCTTCTCCATGCTTTTCAACTTCTTCTCAACTTGAGAACCTTCATTTTGTAAGGGTGTCGGGTTAGTGGTTATGACCTCAGCTTCTGGAGTCAAAATTCCAGAATTCAAATCCTGTTTTGAGTATCTTTTTGGTGTAGACCCTTGTAGGCAAGTAGTTATACCTATGGCCAAGCCCAACTTTCTTATCTCTGAAATGAGGGTAAGGGTAGAAACTTCCTCTGTTGTTCTGAGGATTTGGGTGATAAATCGCATAAAGTTCCTAGCAAAACACTTAGTACATAAGAAGCACTCGGCTGTGATACATAAGAAGCACTCGGCTGTGATTAGTGTGCTTGGAGAGGATGGGTCTTCACAGCTTCTTGTGATGCCTCCCACAGTGCTCTGCACCCTGCAGGTGCTCCATTCATACTTGTTGGCTATTTATTTGATTGATATCTTTTCACATGTTTGTTTTTATATATAACTTTACTTCTTAAGCCATTCTGGTTTGGCTAGAGTCAGGATTGGGAGGATGGTGCAAAAAAGGGCTTGAATTACATTAGAAGTAGGAATAAAAATAGACTGAGCTCCACTAGAGGAGGCTGTGGAATGTCTGCCCGTCGGATTCCTTCCAACTGGAAGAGGCAGTGAGAGGTGCATACTTTCCTCTGAATGGACGTTCAGTCTCTGTGCCCCAGGATCTCTACCTTTTCTGACTCCCTATGTAAATGTGGGGTCCTAATTATTTTCTAATTGTTGATGTTTGTCACCACTTTTTCAAATCATTCTTCCTGTTATGCATGATGTTCACCTGGCCTTTCTAAGGCTCATAATGCTGACAAGGTCACTTCTCTGCAGCAGATAATTCTCATTAACGCATATTGTCTCTCATCCCCTCAGGGTGCATTTTCTCCCTCATGTGGGACACTGTTTTAGCGTTGTGTCGGTTGTGATAGTCTAGGGTGTGTTGAAGTAACAAACAACCCTCAACTGTCAGAAGCTTACATTAAAAAAAGTGCAACTCTTGCACACATTATATGTTGGTCCTGGGTCGCCTGAGGTCTCTGCCCCAGAGCATCACTTCCTCCATCCAGAACACCAGCTTAGAACATTGGCCTGAACTACAGAAAAGGGGAAAATATGACTTGGTGCTACACACAGCATATTAAAGCTCCTTCTCACAGACGACACTATGTTGCACAGGTGGCAAACACAAGGCCCACGGGCTGAATCTGGCCCTCCACCTTGTTTTATCTGGCCTGGCACCTTGTTTCTACCTGGTGGCAGCGCCGAGCTTGACTTAACAGTTAAGGAGTAGTTACATTTATACGGTGCTAAAATCACATTCGGTCCTTTGAAGGCAACTACGAGGCTGATGTGACCTCCATGAAAGTGAGTTTGACACCCCTGCTATACCACTTCTGTTCACATTTCACTGGTCAAAGCAAGTCAAATGGCCAAATATGACCTCTATATGGGGAATTCAAGTCCTCCTGCTGGGAGAGAAACTAGGTATTGGTGAAGAGTGGTACATTCCACAACTGAGGCTAAAGGATAACCATTGTTTTTCTCTTTTATACTCTCCTCTATTATTTGGTAAAGAAACCCAGTCCAGGTCACTAGCCATCAGCTCCAATCTGCATTCTTTCTGGGAGGCCTTTAAATACTGTTATGCATGTATGACCCTTAGTTGCTCACCTATGACTTCCAACTTGACCTATGTTAACTCTCACGGTCATTGTGCAAACTACATTCTTTTGGGGTCTTTCACTCCAAACACACTTTAATTCCATGGGATGTATACAACTATGCCTTGTTTTCCTTTTAATGAACAAAAACAACAATGTTAATAGCGAACACTTGTTAAGTGCCATACACTATTCTAAGTGCTTTATATGAACTAACACATTTAATCTTCACAACACTCTTATGAAGGTAGCTGCAATTATTATCACCGTTTTACAGGTGGGATAGTTGAGTCACAGAAAGGTCAAGTAAGCTACTCAAGGTTCTTTGTCTAGAAGGTAACAATATCACTGATATTTGAGCCCTGTGGAGTCTGGGTCCAGAGTTTGCAGGCTTTACCCATTTTGCTATGTTGTCTCTTAAAGAGAACAGTTTAAGTGAAATGTTTAGCACCATGGCTGGGATATATATTAACTTCCCCAGTACTTGATCATTGCTTCTACTGATGCTGAAATTGGCTACCTTAACCTTTTCTTTCTCCAACGGATTGGGATATATTTTTCATGTAATAAGTCTTCAGTCTTCACAGAGTTACTATAAGGTAGGGATGAGCAAGGCAGTGCTACTGCTATTTAAAAGGAGATAGCTCAACAACAGTGGGTATGCGTGCGGGCTTGTGCATTCTCTCTCTGCTATCGATCTGCTGACATTATGTCATATCCAAAATGCAGTGGGAACTTTACCCGGAAAAGATACAGTTCAGTATGAGTGTGCTTATTACCTCGTTGTATTATTTCTCTGGCTATACAGAAATATGAAGCTAATTTCTACATGATATTATATTTTCATCTCATGCTTTATATGCAACCTCTATCCATGGTTAATGGGAATTTTTTTGTGTGTGCTTACTCTAGGGAAAATTGATTCCAATTATAGAGTATAATTTATTCCAACCCCTTGATGGAATAATTTATACTCCTGAGATACTCTTGAAATGTGTAACCGATAGGGATCTCTATTTATACACAAGTTTTTACACATCTTTCAATTAAATAAGAAATCCAAGAGCAAAACCCATCACTCAAGGAAAGCATATGTGTTTGTAACACTCCCGAGAGGTTTTTTTGGTCCATAAACCAATAAATGGATTACACTTACCAGGCAAAATTCTTCTCTCAGTTCCTGTGTGGAGCTCCTATTGACTTACCTGTGAGGCGGCCCATAGGGGATGGGAGGTACTTTAGGCTGCAAAGAGAGAAATGGTTATTTTTTCATATAATCAATTTTAAGGCTCCAATATTGATTCTTATAAAAATATATTTATCAGGATACAATCTATTACATGTTTAAACACACATTTATTTGTTTACAGCTACTATAGAAAATAGGCCTTTTAGCAAGGAAAAGTGAGTGTATCTTTTAATGTAAAGAGCAGCATATTTTTGTGTCTTTATACGTATAAATGAAAGACTATGACAAACTCACTATGTGGATTTTATTTAGCAGTCAGAACAGCATGCTTTTAATGTGAGATCAGAGACACTGTCGTATTTTTTACCTCAACATTTCTGTAATTTCATGAAAAACTAAAATGAAAGTTTCTTATACCAAGCATTGCAATTTATAGTTTTTACTTAAATTGTGTTATTTATAATAAAAATCATCTATGAGAAAAGTAGCACTAACACAGATCCCAGTCTGTTTAACAGTTTTTTGAGGTGGCTGCCCTGCAGTAAAATCATTTAAAAACCCATTATTACTATGTTTTGTAGTGATTTTTTGGTAATATTTGGGGAGAAAAGAAAAGCATCTGTTATAAAGAGTCACTGTTTGATAGAGAGACTTAGGAATTCTGTAGCTCTCTGATATTCAGAATAGCTAAGTATATTTTTGAGACTTTCAAACCTACAAAGTGATTTACAAACACGTGAGACTGTTGCTGGATACCAGTGTGTTTTGAGTGTGACCCAAATATTTCTTATAAGTCTTGGAGACCCAAGAACACAAGATGCCAGCCACCAACTCAGTTTCTGAGTAAAAAATATTGTTTCTAATTCAAGATTTTGCAAAACAAGTACGAACATTTATGGCATTAAAAGAACACTTTTAAACATTGAAATAATCTGTATTTTCTAATATAGAACTATTTCCAGGGTTTTGAGGGAACAGCAAGCCTCATGGCATGAATGGTAAATATGTAGCTAAGTCTATATGGCATTTTTTAAAATATGAGGGTATTTAACATATTAGTAACAGTGACTTTAGGTACTACCTAACAAATAAAACCATCTTTGTTTCTTGAATATGAAAGATTGAACATGTAAAGCCAAATATAATCCTCCGGGCCATTTTCCATGCCGCAAAGTCAAGTCAGCAAGATGTGTGTGCTTGCTCCTCATGGCTGTGTTCAGATAATTTGTTTGGACTCCTCAGTTTCCTCAGCTAATTATTTTTTCTGGGCCAATCCCTATTGTTGAAAAACTTAGCAAATTCTCTTCGTCATCTGCTCCTCAAATGTTAAGAAATGTTTTCAGCATTTGCTAAAGACACTAAAACTGGGGACATAACCCACAGGGACTATCCACAGACAGGTGAGCCCCGATGCAGACACGGCAGGACGCACACCACGGTGGCAAACGGTCCCATTGTCTCCTTTCCTTACAGGCCTAGAAATGTGCTGCATGTCCACTTGTGCTAATGAAGCAGAGGAGCTCTGGAATTTCTTTCCTGTCACAGCCCCTCCCTGCTGCCTTCTCTCCTATGGCTTTCATTTGGACTTTTAATGGAATGTCCAGCTGATGGTTCTGTGACTGTTGACAGGAGCAGAACACAAGAATCCACTACCCCGATCTCTTCTTTTCCAACAGCATTCGATCTCTTTTTCTCTGCGTTAGAGAAGCACTTGAGCAAGTTAACTTGGAAAACTTCAGTGGAGATGGAGCAGTAGGCACACACACACACACACACATTCCTTCAGTCAGTTTAACCCAGTTGAATGCCACCAAACTTCTTGTAATAAGAAATGTCAACGTCTTGTAATAAGAAACACAAACTTCTTGTAATAAGTAGTTTGTTCCATTTGTCCTTGAAAAAGAGACCAGGAAAAGATACTCTTTTGATTATATATTTTGGATGTTAACCAGCATCCTCTTAAATTATGAGAAGCCAAGTGCTATGAATTTCATTGTGTTATAATAGCGTATCAGGTGTTGGCATGTGTTAAAAAATTAACTTTTAAAATGATTTTAATATATAGAGAAATAAGACAGTAATTCTAGTTTCATATCTTTAGGTTCAAAAATATTTTTATAAACAACAACGTTTCATTTAAATATATTTAATAAATAATACCCAAGTGCTACAACATTAAATCTTCATGGCCAGTTTCATTCAGTTTCTTGTCTAAGGCCACACAGATAGTTTGTGGTAAAGGTAGGGCTCGGGATCTCGAATTTGTGATTCTCAGTCCTGCGTTCTTCCCATCCCGGCTTGAAAGAAGCTCCAGTGTGGCTAAAAGACTAGAAACCATCTCCTGGGACCGGCCCTGACTACTTTAGTTATTATTAATAAGATTTAACCAATATAAGTCAATGAGTATACACAAGAAGGGCTTGAGATAACCAGTTCGGTCATCTAAGCACAAAGAAATGATGGTCCCAGAAAGACTAGGAGTTTAATAAGCTCTCACTGAAGGAGAAAGAGAAACTGAAGTGCTCTGGTTACTGGTCTTGAAATCAGCTAAGTTTCCTCTCAAGTCCTGGTTTGCTACTTAAGATTTTTGAGATATGAGTGAATTAGTAATTTCTGCTAAATTTCACTTTCTTCACCTGTAAAGTAGGAATAGAGTGGTGAGGAGGGTTACATGAGATGGTGCTTAGAATTGTGTCTAGCCATAGTAAACACTTACTATATGCTATTTTTGATGTCATTTTAAATTATTTTTGCTGTTATAATTATACCGACTTGCAATTACATTGAAACAGAAAATGAATGACCCACACAGATATATACTTGAAAACCTCTTATTAGATATATATGATCAGAATTCACATCCTAAAATATACATGGTACTAGTTGAGGATACTCATTTTATTTTAAACAAACATTTATGTGGCATTTCATATGTGCCATGCACTATTCTAACTTCTTTACAAATATTAACTTGCTTATCTTCACAACAACTTTATGAAGTAGATGCTGTTGTCCTCTTTATTTCAAGATGAGTAAACGGAGGAAAAGAGAGGCTGGTACGTGAGCCAGAATTCAAACATTGATGGTGTGGTTTGAGTTTCTGTGTGTATAACTGCCACCTGCCCTGCCTTGCATGGCAGGGTCGGCTCGCAGTGTGGCACTGCCATGTGTATCTGTGGGCACATGACATTTCAAATGAGAAGAAGCTGGATTTAAATGCCAATGTAGAAATAGAACGCTAATTACATAAATATCTTTGAAGCAGTAGTGTAAACAATCTACTATTTCAAAAGAAAAATAGCACAGTTGAAAAACTGTGTCTATTGAGACAATATAAAATAAATCGTTAGAAGAAGTGCTTAGAGGTAGTGTGTATATGAAGATAATGTATATTCTCTGCGTATAAATATTTATACACTTTTCCTACTTGTTGGCTCCACTCTTGTGTATACGTGTATTTGTGACATCACCTGAAATCTGAGATGATTTAACATAATCATGGCTAAAATAACTTTTGAATGTTTTTACCTTTAGTCTCTAGCATAATTTTAGCAAATGACTGATTTCTGTATGCAATTATGATGACGATACAACAACATAGGATATTTTTTCTAAGGTAAAATATGTGCAAGTATGATAAATACAGAAATATAGATTTTTTTGCACATCTCTTACATTTAATTATACATCTTATTTGCATTCTATTAAATGTTGCTAGTTATTATTTGGCAATAAAATATGTTATTGAGAATGATAATCAAGTTTATATTTGTACAATAATTCAGTTAGAAATCT
>VMDR010032729.1:0-11602 GCA_007922815.1 Macrotus californicus
ACTGCTGGGCTGTTTTCTTTTTAAATGCTTAGCTTTATGTTGTTAATGGCCATAAGGGAAATTATATTTTGTATTCTGAATATTAAGCTTTAACAACTAAGTAACTAAGACATGGATTTTACAATGTGCTTGCCTTTTATCCCTCTGGGAGAAACTCTAAAGTTGCCAGAAAAACTGTTTAACATTTGAGTTGTAAAAATAATAAGAATCTTACTCAAATTTCTTGTTCTGGAAAAATAATTGTTTTCTAGTCCAAAGAAGCAAATAACATTTTCTTAATATTGTTAGCTAGTCTTATTCACATATAGATCATGTATAATTTTTTCCTTAAACCAGATCATATCCAGGTAGAAATTTAGAGGGAGAGGGAAAAAAAACAACCGCCTGATGAGTAGACCCTGTGGCATTTGAGGGGACTGCTTCGCTGACTTCCATGACCACTGGGGACTGTAAAGTCATCTATCCAGCACACATTATTAACTGCGCTTTACCCGTCTGTCTCAGTAACCCTGTAAGCACCCTTGTCATCAGCACCAAAGCTCCTAAGAATGGAAGGAGCATTGACCAGATCAAATGCTTCTAGTTTTTTTTTACCGGGGAGAGACATTTTGCTTTACTCTAAGGTCAAAGAAAAAATATAGTAAATGGCAATATGTGAAAAAAAATCAAGCTTCTGTGACTATTATTGATTGATGATTTAACTCCAAAAAAGCATGTAATGACCTTCACAAACAATCTTTTTGTTTTCATTTTTATAAGAATATATGTGCAAGGCTTTTAGTAATTAGACCTACCTTTCTAAAAATAATGGTATCTATGTGTTGAATGTACCCTCGATGCTTAGTTCAAAGCTTAAAACAGTTTAGACACTCAATCAATAATTGTTGAGTTAATGAATGAGGGGTCTCATTTAAAAGTTTGGCAGGTCATTGTCATCTGTAGAAATATGATAAGCATCAAAAGCAGAATTTTAAATACGAAAACTTTTCCCAATTATTGAGAAATAATATATTGATTACATTTCAGTTTGGTTGGCTCTACTTTTTATGATTAATAACCATCAGCTGAAGATAATTAGTACCTGCATTTATTTACTCAATAAATATTTATTAACAACTTTATGGAAAACATTGCCCGATTCCTTGGGAATACAACAGTTAATAAAACAAAAAAATCTCTTTGCTCATAAAAATGATTAGATATTATATATAGTGAAAGTGCAATGAGGAAAATAAAGCTGATTAAGAGAATAGGGAGCGACAGCACACATTTCACACTCACTTCAGTAAGGACTTCCAGAAGCGGTGACGTTTGGGCAGACACTGACGGAGTAACTGACGGAGGGAACCATGTGAGTGTTGGGTTGGCTGCAGAGAGAGCCAGGCAAAAGGAACAGCGATTGCATATGCCGAGGGGAGAATATGCCTACTATGGGATTTGAAATCACCACTCACTGATCCCTCCTTCCCTCGCTCTGGTTCCTGTCCCACTCCCTGGCTCTACTTCTTTTCATTGCACATAATTACTATAACGTCGATGGTTTCTGTACTTCTTCCCACTACAGTGAAGGCTCTACAAGGAAGCATGTTTGTCTACTGTGTCCACCAATGTATCCTAAATGCCTAGAATAGCGTCCAGCTTATAGTTGGTGCTCACCAGATCTTCACTGTACTGATTGATATTATGTTCTGGGAACAGCAAGAAGACAGTGTGACCAGTGGACAGTGTGTAGGAGCATAGTGACATAAAGTGAGGACAAAGAGGGACAGGGTCAAATATTCGTATAGCTTTATAGGCCGTGGGAAAGACTGGGTTTTCTCCAACGTGTTATAGGAAGCTATGGGACGATTGAGAGTAAGAAAAGGAAGTGGTCTGATTAGCATATTTACTGTATGGAGGACACAATCCACGTTCTTCAGGAGCTCACAGATGAATGGACAGGCACATTCCTGCGGACCTTAATGAGGCCGACAACTGAACCTCAGATGACTTGTGTGAGAATAAAATGACTGTGGACTGGTGAGAATTTATAGAAGAGGGGTCACAAGAGCTGGATCTTGAGTATGAGTGAAAAATGAATTCTGGGCAACAGAAAACAATCGAGAAATGAATCAATGCAACACAGTCTATTGGTGAAAAGAAAAGAAATTTAGAAATTAAGTTTATTTCTGAGTGAGAGGGTGATAATGACTGTAAGTACTTTGCTACATTATCTGACTTAATTTTCACAACACCTCATTAAGGTAAAACCTGTGTTAATCCCCACTTCTCTGAGAAGGAAACTGAAGCTCCGAGAAACTAAATCGAAGCTTTGCTCACCCAGAAAGTCGAAGCAAGGGGACTTGAACTTGGGTCTGTTTGCCAGTAGAGCCCACGTACTGAGTTGATGAATTAATAATAATACAATCAGAATTTAAAGAAATATCTCATCAGTCTAATCTAATTAATATTTATTTTGCATGTCTGGGGCTTCCAGTATAAATAATGCTGTCCCAGGCATTGTAATCATGTTACTGATTACGTGACCTTTTGATAATGAAGGAAAATAGTTATAATAAAAATTTCTGCCTTTGTTGTGAAGTGTTAATATTTAGCTCCCTTTCATTTATTTGTGTGTGATGAATGTCAAGTACAAGGCAGATAAATTGAGGAAACTAATGTATGCCCATAGTTTATCATGATATAATAAACTCTTAATCGTGTGTTTGCGTGGCCTCCTCAACAAGCTGCAGAGCTGTGACTTGACCCTAGTGGTTTCGGTGTCTACATTTCCATCTGAGAGGTTGTGACCCACAACATTTTTAATAACTCACTATCATTATGTCCAGAATGAAGTTTTGCTGTGGTCATTCCCAAAGTGGTATTTCACCTTTTCATTCCTTATTTAACTATCGAACTGAAGAATATACTAATACACAAAACTGGTCATGTGACCTGGATTTAGAAGAGAGGGTCAACATAAAAAGAATGGAATTTAATGGAGAAAAGGGTGAAAAGATAAACTTCTCAAAGACAAATATGGGCCAGAGATTTTTTGAGGAGAAGAGTAAACCAAACCGATGTTTCTCAAACTTTTTCACAGTATGGCACAAATAGAAAAGTATTCTATTTCTGCATCACGGCAATGGAGACAGAGGGGAATGCTCCAACCTCGAATTAAGTACCACAGGAGCTCTGGAAGTCCCAGGATTTACGGAGTCACCTGATGCCAAGAGACTGATGTTTCAGCACACCTATAACCTATTTGCAACACTGGCTGAAAAGCTCTGCCCTAGTTAGCTCAGAATGATTCATTGTATGACCGAGAAGAGCAGGACATTCTAATCTCTCTTATGCTCAGTTTCAGTACAAAATAAAAGAACTGCACTGCATCAGTGACTCCTTCATCCTGTTTGCACATTGAGAAACACCTGGGCAGATTTAGAAAAGTACCCATTTGTCATCCTTAAACTAATTAAAATAACATCACTAGAGGTGAAGCCTAAACATTGCTAATTTTCAAAGCACCCTAGAGGATTCTGAGGTTCTACTGTGCTAGATGATCTGTAGGGTATTCTGTCTCTCTAACCTTCTTGGATTTTCAGTAATGTCAGGAGATATTCTATAGCAACCTAAGTTTAGAGAGTGAATATGTGAATGCTTTAAAGAGACAAGCAAGGAAAACTCATAAACGAGATTGTTCCAGAAAAGGGAATGCAAGCCATTGCTAATGATACAAAGAAGATCCCCATGTGGACTTAAAATTGCCAGGAAGCTTCTCTTTCTCCTTGTGACATAATTCAAGTGGAAATACCAGTTCCAGACTTTGAGATGAGGGAAAAAAGATAAGGAGAGGGACAAATACATGTAAGTTTATAAACAAAACAAACAAACAAAAAAACAAAGGGGGGAGATTTCACTATCAAACTGTGAACTACTAATCTGTGGAGAGTGAGGAGAGCCAATGGAGAAAGCCATAAACAGACTGTAAAAGGCTTACTGAGCTGCTGTGGATAGAACGTGGGAGTTAGCAAGGGCCAGGCGGTAGAGGGCGCTGTTGGGGTTGAGGACAGGAGCTTCTCTGTGGTTGTCTGATGCACGCCCACAGCACTCGCCAACTCAGGTTGTAGCAGAGAAGCTGGACAATTGGATTAATGTAAATATTTACTGAACGGGTCAAAGTATATTAGGTAATTGAGATTGAGGGCATTGGCAAAATAATGGAAGAAACAATAGACCATGGATTTTTAGTTAGGAATAAAGATGCACATTAAGAGTTTATTATGTCATGATAGATTATGGTCATACATAATTTCCACGCCCCCAGGAAGCAGTGGTTTCCTCTGGTGAGCAAGTTTGAGGGAATGAATGGCATACGTGTGGCTGAGGCCTTTCTTCTCTTGTTAGCAACCTGTGGGACTGCCTACCTCCATAGAGCATGTGTTCTAAACTGCTCTCTGCCATGCTGTAAAAACTTTGTAGTTTTTTGCAACCCATTCATCCACAGCAAAAGCTTTTAATTTAAGGAGGTAAAGTCAACTGATTTGCTTGCATGTCTAAGCTATGCTCTGTAGTGTGGTATTGTTTATATTCTGCTTCTCTCCTGCATAACAGTTTTATACCGTTCCTTCATGGCTCAGACACTCACAACTGTCTGCCCAACCTGACTTCCTTGCTTTCTAAGTTCCTGATAACTGGCACAAACTCCTACCATCACAATTACAAGCATGGCGATCCTCATGCTCTACTGTCAAACATGCTGTCCTCTCCCTCTCTAAAGCCATTCTCTCTCTCCTGGATTTGATCTCCTTTCACCTACTGAAGGACATCGCTCCAGAAGTGTGCCTCTTTCCATCCTACATCATCAATTTTTCTCCTGGAGCATTTTCCTTAGGATAACAACCTGTTCCTATTTCTCTCCCTTTTCCTTGCCAGCCACTGTCTTGTTACTTTGGTCCCCTTCACAATAATGTGCTTTAACACTGTTATATAAGAACAGTGTTTCCAAATTCTCTCCTGCCATTTCATCATAAACTTACTTCAATCCAGTTTTTCTCCCAAATATCTACTGGAGCCAGCCTTTACGTGACTAAATCCAGTGCCCCGTTCTTGGTCCCCAACTTCTGAACTCTCCACAGCATTTGATACAGATGATCACTCTTGCCTACTTAATTCACGTTAATCACTGGACTTTAAGGATACACCCCTCTCTTGGTCTTCCCCGTACCTCACTGATTGTTCCTCCTTATTGTCTCTCTCTGGTCTCCCAGGACTCTTATTGTGCACCAGGGCTTGAACCTGGATCTCTTCTTTCCTTCTCTCCTGTATTTGCATTCACTTCCTCAAGACTTCATTCTAGTTTTTGTTTTGTTTTGTTTGTTTTGTTTTGTTTTGTTTTGGGGGGGATTTTAGCCTGTATGCTAATGTGGTTCCCAAATCTGTAAATTCAACTGCCAGTGTGACGTCTCTATTTGGCTGACTAATGGAAAATTTAAACTCAACATGTACCAAACTGAGCAACTGAATTTTCCCCAAACCTGATTCTCTCGCAGGCTTCTCCATCTCATTTGGGGGTGATTTCATCCTTCCCCTGTCCAGGCTAGAAACTTGAATAACTGCTCGGACCAACAGACTTTCAGTGGTTCTGTGTTCCTTTCTGTTTTCCACACACCACATCTGATCCATGAGGAAAATTTGAATATGTCCAGAAAGTAAAAATACATATTTCATCAAATAATCAGTCACCTAAAAGTATTTTGGTGTATGAAGTCAATTAATCAATCAGGTACTTATTGATTCCTTCTTCTTAGTCTATACTGAATTACAATTGTTGGCAGATAAATCAGTGGCTAGATGTAATTTTCATTCATAGTGTGGCTTTGTAATCAGACCTGATTTCAAGTGATGTGACTTGTTCACTCACCCACCACTCGTGTGATCTTAGACAGGTTATAATCTTTCTTAGACTCAGTTTCCTTATATGTAACTGAGGAATAAATACATTTTTAGAGGACTTGGTAAAAAGAAGCACTGTGGCAGCCACAAAATATAATTCAGTAAATGGTAATTATTGAGCCACTGTTCTTGTTCTTAATAAAAAAGAAAACAGAACAGTGATTGGCTTTGTCTTCCAAAAAACATTCTTGGAAAAAATGAAATTAAGGAGAAAATAATGTACTTTCCACCATGACAACTGTGGAAATAGAGATTTTGAAAAGTACTACCCAAAGTTTTGCCTAATATTGCCCCTGTTCCCATAATCTTGTAATCTTTTTATTTTTAAACATGGTGCTATTATGGAGTGTTTGTCTATATAAATTAATCATTTTTAAAATGTATTCCATTATTTCAAGCTACACATGGTGGTGTTACCCTAAAAGCACTCACATAGAATCAGTTACCGTCATGATTCTTTTTCTCTTCCCTCAGTTAAATCTGTTTCTTCTGGAATGATATAAACAAAGTGTTTAAAATAAAATGAAATAGATGAAAAACATTAGAATGTATAATTTGTTTGCTTGGAACATACTGTTTTTTCCCTTTAGTGTGATATTTCTTTCAGTGATCTGTAAGTGGGCACATGGAGATCAATTTAGCTGTGTGTGCATTTGGGTGGATGAGTGCATACACATTTGGAGAATAGACATTTTTTGAACTCTAAGGACTGTTCAGCAAGTAAAAATGAGATAATTTATAATACCATGGAAAGAGGGAGAGAGAGAGAGAAACACAGCCAGAGGAAGATGTTTTAATTATTTCCCAAATGTTAAGTGATGCCTGTTCTATGTCATACATTGTGCTGGTCCTTTTTAGTGATAGACAAGAAGTTCCATGTAAGGCACAACTTTTGCCCTAAGAAAGCATATTTCATATGAAACTTTACCTAGAAATTTTGCTTCCTGATTTAAAAAAATAAAATCCAAATTTTATAGGAGTGACAGAGAATTCTTTGTATTCTGATATAATAATTCTAGTGCAAACTATCAGAGAACATACATTAAAGATGGACAGTAAATAAAACAGAGAATATAGACTTATCCAGAGTGGAAATATTTTGTTTGTTCACACATAGCTAGGAATTTTACCAATTTCTGAGGAAGAGTGAAACTTAACTTCAAATCCGTACTATACAACAGAGCATGTAGGGCACATCCAAGTTTAAGTTCGACATATAATACTCCATATGTAGTTCTCATGCCATCGAATGGACCCATATTTCTCATCTAACTTTATTTGTTTTATAGAAAGTCAGAGTGCAGAAATTCCTGCAGGTATTATCATAAAAACTTGAACTATGTGAACATCTGGCATTCAGAGTGATTGATGAGGAAATAACAGCCTGTCATCGAACTTTATGTGATTTTGTAACCTCAGGCTGATGACATATTTCAGAATATGAGATAAATTTAACAAAATATAATAAAATTATTGAGTTGTAAAATTATAGAGTTCTAACCAATTAATATTTTTAAGAGAACAAAATAAAACAAAATTCAATCCTGAATTTTATATAATTTAACATTTTTAATTTATGTAAAGATTTTCATGGGCTATCATAATACATGTAAACATTTGTGGAAAATGTGCTTTAAGCAAAAACACACTAAAGTAAAAGAAAAGAAGGAATATGAAAATAAGACACTATTTTAAAATTCTCTAATTTCAGTTCCAAAGACAGTATATATAGGCATGTATGTGTATGTACATATCTATATACATGTGTAAACACACACATACACATGCATGTGTTTGGGCAATGTGTGTATAATGCACACACAAACACATGCATATGTGTGTATACGTATAACCATATATTTCAATATACAATCATGTTCACATTCAAGTATCATCAGTCATAGCTGAGCTTCCTCTAAACTCAAATATTTTTTAAAAAAACCTAATAGTTTCTGATAGTTCAGTATAAACTTAGCACGACCAGGTAAAAATTGTTATAAAGAATTGCTATTGGGACAGGACACTATGGGATTATCTGGTTCCTTCAAAAGCAGCCTGACATTAGCTTTTTAAATGGCTCACAGCAGGGCAGAATATTGCCCAGATTACCATCAGTTTGGCCTCCATTGTATAATTGAATATTATGATCTTAGTGTGAATTCTTCATGAATTATGTAAATTTTCAGTTCTATTCAGTAGACATTTACTTAGCATATATCATGTGGAGAATGTTCTTGTTTATTAAGAAAACATTTATAATCTGTGTAAAACATACATTTTAACTCTTTTAGTTTCAAAAAACCATCTCAGCATCAGTAGAACCTGTTTGACTGCATAGTATATTATATTTGCTGACTTCAGGAAAACTAAATTTTTCGACTGAGTAGACACTCTTTGTAAGTGTGGTTAAGGGCGATGTGTGTGGTTCAGTCATGCTGGAGGTGGGAGGGGATGTGGGTAGTTGTATCTTATTTTTCTAGGTTGTGGGTGGTGTTTTGAGATGCTCGGCATGTTTCAAGGCTTGGGAGTGATGTTCTATTGTAGTGTCTATTTTCCTTTGTCAGAGATGCTCTGAAATCTACACACATATAGATTATGTAAAATGCCAACACATTATCATCAATTTCATCAAGATTGAATGTAAGCCAAATTTGATATTTTTTTCTGTTATAAATGGGAGCTGGTAAATTGAAATTTCAATATGCTTAATTCTTTTTGTCTACATGGCTGCAAATCTTGAGGGTTCCCAATGAATTCTAAATATTGTATTCCTTTATTTGGGGCATCTCAATGAATGGTTTGCTAGCAAAGAAATCATTTGAACTTGGAAGAAAGTCCCTAAGGCATTAGGAGGTTTTTTCTTGTTTATTTGTTTGTTTGTTTTGGATGCCCTCCAAAAAGAGCTCACTGCTAGGACTGGCTACACCTGTATGATGGAGCTTCTCATTGGCTTATGACTAAATGCAAGGTGTTCACCACTAGGTTCACTTGCCCTTCATTTCTGTTCTAAATGTACCAGGGATCTGGCACACCATCACTCCTCAATAAGGACTGCTGAACAAATGAGAGAGTGAGTGAATGAATGAATGAATGAATGAACAAATCCTACAAACCTTTGTAGAATCAACTGTGATACCTAGGAAATAGGTAACTCAGAAGCAGAATGGGAAAGTAAACTTAAGAGTTTTGGCTGTCTGTGGAGGGTCATCTTTGCTGCATTTTGTAAAACATGATACAATGATAAGAATACACATATAAATAGAGAATTTATATTTGAGAATATATAAATGTGAATATATATTTAGGTAGATGATAGGTAGATAACTTAGCTGGCAGTATATGTTTAACTAGCTTCCATCTGCCACCCATATGAATCTTCTAGGATGTATTGCCCATCTGGTCTGCAAATTTCACTCCATCTGGAATGACTTCTAACAATCCTTGGCTATAAAATTCTTTGCTATCCTATAGTGCTACTGTGTAATGCGGAGTAAATTGTGGTGATATCTCTCCATTCTCCTCCTCCTGCTCTTCCTCTCCCTCTCTCTTTCCCACCACCCACCCCTCCTATTCTTGTCCAGTATGGCATTTTCATCCCCCTGAGCATTTACCAAAACTAACAGCAGACAAGAAGTTCTTTTTAGTGTATTCCTTTAACTCCCCAAATTCTTATCATTCTATAAAATTTTTGAGCTTTCATCTAGTATCAATAAAGTAATGAAAGAAAAACTATATTGAACTTATTGTCTTGAAGCAGAATATACCTACAGTTATTTGAGCAAAAAATTATTTTGAAGTGATAGAAAAAAATGTTTGAACTGAATCTTCCAAAATTTGAAATGGTAGACTCTAAAGTATTTTTTGAACTTTTTCCAAAATCAAGCTGATAACATACATTTCAGAAAGCTAATGAATAATTGTTCCCAGGGCAGAAGGGTATATTAGATAACTTGTGGGAATCTTCTCTCTTAGTCTATTAGAAACAAGTGTCTGGATTTAGGACTTTATTTTACCCATTTTTAAGAAAGTGCGAGTTAGTCATCCTTTTACTTCTTCATTCACAATTTCTTTCTCTAAACATTCAAGTGGATGGGATAGCTGGTATTAAACTTTCTAGAGTTCATCTTCTTTGTAAAAAATATTTTATTTATTTATTTTTAGAGAGTGGGGAAGGGAGGGAGAAAAAGAGGGAGAGAAACATCAATGCGTGGTTGCCTCTTGCACACCCCCTAGTGGGGTCCTGGCCTGCAACCCAGGCATGTGCCCTGACTGGGAATCGAACCAGCAAAACCTTTGGTGTGCAGTCCAGCAGTCAGTCCACTGAGCTATACCAGCCAGGGCTAGAGTTCATACTCTTAATCACTTCTCTTGGTGAAAGGTACATCTGGAGAGATTTGGGTTGTTCTAAATGTAACAATTAAAATGGGCATATTATTTACCCTTCAAGTGGTAGATATTGTCTGGAAACTGCTACCATAATGTAACAATTAAAATGGGCATATTATTTACCCTTCAAGTGGTAGATATTGTCTGGAAACTGCTACCATAAGCATATTAAGTTTTGTTTCATATGGTAATATTGTACTATATATTCTCAAGTTAATATCTAAAATCATCTTAGTATAAATGAAAAGCAACCAGACAAAGAATGAAATTTCTTGACAAGCCAAAGTAATCTTGGAAAGTTATTTGGAAAACTTAAAACCAAAGGATAACTAATCCAAAGTATGAAAATATGATGCTATATTTCATATCTTTCTGAGACAAGAATGTTCTAAATTTACTTGATATCATAGATAGGGTGTTGACCATATGAAGTTTCTTTACTAATTTCATTTGAGAAAACATTTATAAATGAAAAAGCACATCTAGCACAGTTACTTTTTATGCCCTGAGATGTTTTCTGCCATACCTCCCCAGACATTTGATGTTGGCTTACCTTTTCACACATATCAGCCTTTAACCTCCTGCTCTCACCAGGGTCACTCCGACAAGTCCCTTGAGTTAGGTGCTTTTCAGATTAACTCATTAGGTTAAGTCCATCTTTAGCATTCATTAGACTGCATGTTAATTGTCATACTTGTGATCTACCTCATTAGTTGATGTTTCTCCCATCAAATTTTAAGTGTCTTGATGGCAGAGACCATATCTTCTATAATTATGCCTCCAAGGTCTGAAAACTGTACCAGTTCTCTACAATCACAGTGCACAACACAGGATTCTAGATCCCTCACAGTTGTCAGACCTGGACACCACTTTTCCTGTATCTATCAGGCAGAGAGATAAAGTGGAGTTTTCTACAAATAGGCCATCACGAAAATGAAATAGTGTCACTGTCATAAGTAGCCTGCATAAAAAATTTTGAAAAGAATGTATATTTTGTCAATTTTCAACAACATTTAAAGTAGAGCAGTGCTTACATATTAATTACATATTAATAATGTTTATTTTTCTTGCCTCTTTTTAACATTAATTCCTGTTGCTCTCTTTTCCTTGTCACACAAGAAATATGAAAAAGACATATTCTCATTGACCAAAAAGCTTTAGAATTCCTAACTTAAATAATGTGCTGTTGGATGCAAATTCAGTAAATATATGAGATTATATCAGGCATATGTCATACAATACAGGAATATTTGATTTATTGGCTCCCCTACAATGATAATGA
>VMDR010032730.1:0-11604 GCA_007922815.1 Macrotus californicus
TCTCTTTTGAGAGTTTTTGACTTAGAGTCTATTTTGTCTGATGTAAGTATAGCCACTCCTGCTCTTTTTTGATTACCATTTTCAAGGACTACCTTTTGCCATCTTACCATTTTCAGTCTACATGTGTCCTTTAAGCTAAAGTGATTTTCTTGTAGGCAGCATATTGTTGGATCTTGTTTTTTAATCCATAGTCACTCTATTGCCTTTTAACTAGAGATTTTAATCCATTTACATTTAAAGTAATTATTGATAGATAAGGATTTACTATTGCCATTTAATAATTGTTTTATGGCTATTTTGTAGTTTCTTCTTGATGTTTTTCTTTGTGACTTAATGATTTTTTTACAGTGGTATACTTTGACACATTTCTCCCTCTTCTTGTAAGCCTAGGCATTCTTTAGAGGTTTTGCAATTAGTAATTTACTCTCTTTACTTGTTATTCACCTATTCATATTTTATACTTCTTCTGGAGTCAGTTTCTATAGTTTATGTCTTTCTGGAAATTTATTCATTTTATCTAAGCTATCTAATTTGTTGACCTACAGTTGTTCATAGTATTTCATTATAAGCTTTTTTGTTTCTCTAAGATCAGTAGTGATGTACCCTCTATTATTACTGATGTAGCAGCAATTGCATTTTAATGCAAAGATAGTGTATAACTATGGGGACGTGAGACATTTTTGTTCAAGAAAACAAGTGCCTTTGGAAATTAGTAAGATATCAAAGTGGGTAATTTAAACTATGGAACCAGTAAGATCCCCTACCTTAAGAAAGATTTGTTCCAGCAGCGCTGGCCTCAGTTCCTAAGAACTGTCTTGAAGACCTGGAAAGTCAAAGAGAGAATCCCCGTGCATGGGGATTGCCACCATTGGAAACCACATGGCATTGCCAGAAAAGGCATGTCTCAGCTCATAGAACAGCTGGGAGTTGTCTGATAACATATGGAAACATTTTATGGTCCAAAATAATTTGAAAAGGAGGTTAAAGTTGTCATGAAATTAACTACCCTTATTCATTTTCATGATAAAATCATAAAGGGCAGAATCCACTAACCCCTTATTGCTTTCTCGAATTGTTTCCAGAAAGATAGTTTAGAAGAGGGAAGGAAAAATTATAAGACTTCCCAACTCACACACACCATAGAGCACAAGGAAATCTGTTAATTATTAAATGTTTAGCTGGGGGCATTAATAAACCCTTATTCAGGAATAAACTAGAATATTTAAGAGAATGGTAACATCAGTCTAGGGATATTACTGATTAGGGGATATTCCAGTGCATTCAAACTTTAACCAGTTAAAGTTGAATGTATTTTCTATTTTTGTTATAATTGCACAAGTTAAACTTATTTCTTTTAGACATTGTAAAGTAAGGTCCTAGATCAGACATGCCACTCTGAGCTCTACCGTGATACTAAAAATCAAATGTTAGTCTCATGAGGGCAGGGATTTTGGTTGCCTTATTTCATAGTTGTGTCCCAAGCATAGTGCTTTGGACCATGAAGGCACCCAATGAATAGTTGTTGAGTAAGTAAATGATTAATAGTAGCTGCCTGTCACCACGGTTCCAGTGTAAATAATTATAATGGAAAACTCCTTTTTGTTAAAGAAGTATCATAGTTCAAAGGCAAAACAACCTCTCCCAGCAACTTCCAAAATACAACTGTAAAACGCCCTTATAGGATTAGTTTCCTGAGTGGTGAAGCACCCCAATTTGAGTCTTCAAAAACTCAGCCTGTTGGAGATATCAGGGTCTTAAAACTATCGTGTTTGAGAACACTGTTGATGTAGGGATTTTCTTTGATTTAAATGTTGTTTCTCTTGGAAAGGGCTTGTATTTTTCTAACCAAGTTAGGTCATTGAACGGGGCATACCGGGAAAAGGAAAATTGAAGAAGACATTTTAGAAACAGAAACTGTGGTCACTTTTTTTGTATGTGTCTTGACTGAGTTTCTGATGTCTTACATTTAAGTTTACGAATAAATGTTTTTATAGTGAAATATAATTTTATTGAGATATTTCATTATACCTTCCTCACAGGATTATTATGAGGAATAAATGCTCTAATGAATGCAAAGTTCTTATAACATATAAAATAATTATTTGATGAAGGAAGCTTATTATTCTTATTTTGACCCGAGCCTGTCCTTATTTAACATTTTGATATTTTTTTCATGATGGATTTTCTAAAAGTAATTTTGATTCTTTGAAAAATTGCATTAAAATATTACTTATCCTGACTACTATGTTTTTTACTTATTTATTTTTAGAGAGAGGCGCAGGGAAGGAGCAAAAGAGAGAGAGAAATACTGATGTGTGAGAGAAACATCATTCGGTTGCCTCACACACATCCCCAACCGGGGGCCTGACCGGCAACTCAGGCATGTGCCCTGACCAGGAACTGAACCGGAGACCTTTCGGTTTATGGGACAAAGCTCAACCTACTGAGCCACACCAGTCAGGGCAACCACTAAGTATTTTGACTCTCCCTACATTTTGTGCCTCATGCAACCACTTCATGTGCGTCATCCTAATCCTGGCCCTGGTGATGTGATCGAGGCATGATTAAATCAGGTTTTACAACATGTACCATGACAGAACCCCTTATGGAGAAAACTGTTCCACTCTTGACCTTGTGGAGAAGTAGAGCAAGTTAGAATTATTTTGTGTCAATGGCCACAGTTCTCCCCAGTCACTCTTGATGAGAGTGGGTTGGTCAACTGACCCCAAAACATACACTCCATGGACAACTTGAAATAATGAGACAGCCCGTTCAGATTCTTTTCTGTTGGAAAGGATCTAATGATCTTAAAATATTTCCATATTTATCATATTTCCATATTCAATAAAAGTATTTAGAAGTGAAATGAGATGATTTCTGAGATCTGTTATAAAGCACTCTAATAGAGAAGAGAAATAAAAATAGCAAAATGTTCATAATTGAAAATTGGATGACAGGTTCGGGGGTTTCATGATCTATTCTCTCTATTATCTGTTAAATTGTACCTATTATAAAACTAAGCCAATAAACATCAAAGGGAAAGCAAAATATCTATATCAAGAGTTGCCATTAGATAGGATCCTGGGTGACCATGAAAAGCCACAGGTATTCCACAGTTCCCAGGTATTTGACAATGTTGGGGAACAGAGGAAGCGGGTCAGTTTAGGGAGGAAAGGGGAACAGTTGTTCAGAGAGAAACAGATCTCATAGATTTCTATTCCTGGTTCCTTTTCCCATGTTGCCCAGCCATACTATAGTTTCTGCCCTTGAATTGCTATGCTATTCCTGATCCTTTTTTGCTTTATATTTATTTTTGAAAATTTATTCCTCTTTTCTTGAGCTAGTTTCAGTCTAGCCTCTGCCCTTCACATCAAATAGGCATCCTCAAAACAAATAATTATTTGTATCTGTTACAGTCAGAATCTGCCCCGGTGGCCCTACCAATCTTGGGGTCAAAAGGTGTTCAGCATTTCATGGAGGACAATTAAGAGAGACTCTTGTAGGAAGCAGAATGTCAAGTGATTAAAACCAATTTGATCTGCCGTCCAGGTACAAATACACCAGGATGGAACTAAAAGCAGTTTCTGAAGAGGTCTTGACAGCAAACAATTAACAGTGTGCCATGGCAGTTTCCTGGGGACCACGTTGATCTTAAAAGCAAATACTGTCACCGAACAGTCAAGTTGACCTGCAAGTTCTCTGTGCTAGGCTAGTCTCCTTGCCTTAGGGGTCTTACATTTTGAGTGCCAAAAATGCAAAGTCATCTCCCATTTGGGTGAAGATAAAAGGCTTGGTGGATTACCTTCAATTTACCGTGAAGAGTAAAGGGTTTGTAGCCAGGATGAAAGAAGTAACTTAGGCAAAGGATCCCAAAGTGGAATGTCAAGGAACGAGTGATTGGAGGGAGATAGAGGTAAAATAGGCTGAGTTTGGTGCCTGTGGTAGGACCATCCTCTAAAGAACAAGTTAGGATTATCCGAATCCATCAAGGACACCAAAGGGAGAGGGGCCAAATCTGCAGCCTCGGTGGGAGAGATCTTGCTAGAGCCAGAAAATGCAAACTTAATTCAGAAAAATCTGAATCAGGAAAGAAAATATACTTGTTCTTCAGAGCTGACAGGAGGGGAAATGGCCAGTGTGCTCTTTTCAAGAAAAGGGGTCGGTGTCATGTACTTCCTGGGTCAAGGAAGGTAGTGCACTTACAAACCAAGGAAGAGACATACAAGTATCTATAATTTTAAAGAAGAAAGTAATAATCAACTATTTTCCCATCATGCAGAATCACCCTAAACAATTCAGTTTATTTTCTTAGGTGTTTTCTATGCATTTGTGGAGTTGAGATAATAATATATGCTGATTTTTAAGTGCTATTTAATTCAGGAATATTCACAAATCATATACTTTAGAAAGAGTCATTTAATGATGTATAATGTCTGTCCCTGGATAATTTATTGTCTTTCTTCATTTAAAAAAATTCCAGTGAGTTAGATAATTTAACACAAGGCTTAAAGATGCATAAAAATCATTTCTCAAGTTCTTTAGCAATGAAAAAGTTCATTATGCCATTCTATGCAATACTGCTTTTGTAGAGAGGGAGAGAAAAGGTCTTTTGTTGAGTAGTTTTCTTGGCATAGGTTCTTCACTATGTAATAAGCTTAGCCATTGTTAGAAAAATCTGGACAACAACAGCACCAGTTATCATCATAAATGATCAACAAATAAGGCAAGAGGTTCCACATGAACTGTAGGTTAAAGGATATGGCTCAAGAAATATGTTTCTTGGTACTGAGAGAGGAACGGAAGCAGTAGAAGAATTGTTAACATTTTAGGGCTGTGTCACTAAGGATTTTTTTTAGTGTAAGTGACAGAGAATTCTGGCCCATTTGTATTAAATGATAAATACATCTAGTATCATACTGCAGGCCCAGATTTGGTTAATTTAGCTAATCAATAATGCCAGCAAGGACCCAAATTCTTTTCATCTTCTGACTCTGCCATCCTAGTTATATTGCATGTCCCTCAGGCCAGCTCCAGACCTGGCAGTGATCAGGGACAATGAGCCCGTCTTCTACAAGCTGTCTCTACTTAGTGGGAAACTAATCCCAGAAGTCCCTATGTATAGACTTCCTTCATATTTTATTGGCTAGGATTACGTCACATGTCCGTATTTACACCAGTTATAAACTGGAGACAGCCCAATCACTGTCTATACCCGGTGTCTAATTATGATACTAGCTTTCTTTGAAGCTCATAGTTAGGTAAGGAGGATATGAACAAAATTGGGGTGGTGCTGGAAGAAGAGGAAGGAAGAAAAATATTGGCTAGCAACCAACATTGTCTCTCACAAGGGCTAAGAGGTCTCTAAACTACGAAATATCCCAGACAATACACACAATGTACTTATTTCTGAATATGGTTTCAAACTGTGGAAGGTAAGCCCTGTTCCTTTGTGCGCGTGTGTGTGTGTGTGTATGTGTTGTTGTTAATTTGGGTTCTTTTGTCAGTTGATTAGTGTATGTGTTCAAATAACGTTCAAGAAAAGACCATGAGCTGATCTATTTCCTGAGTTCTTAAGTATGTGAGCTTGTCTTTCTGTTGCCTTCATTAATCAATGGCAACATGCTTAAATAAAATGTTCACAGATCACAATATTTTTCCATTAAAATTTGTAGATATTGTTGCATTGTTTTCTATTAGTTAGCACTGCATAGAAGTCAGAGATTAGTCTAGTTTCTGCTTATTTGTAAGTAAATTATTATTATTTTTAACCTGAGTGCCTGAAGAATTCTTTTCCTTTATTTTTTTCCATTTTAAAATGTGTCCAGGATGCATCTAGATATGGGTCAGTTTTCTTTAATTTTATCTAGAACATAATGAGCCTCATCAGTCTGCATACTCAAATGTTTGTCTTCACAAGAAGTAAATTTTTAGTTATGTCTATGACTTATTTGTCTGTTTCTCTTGTTCTTGTTCCTGTCAGGCTCACTAGGTTGAATCTTGTTTTCTTTTTTCTGTCTACAATCTTCTCACTCACCACTTTCATTTTGTCATTTTTTTCCTCTATATTATAGAAGAATATCTCAATTGCGACCTCCAGAATACTAACATTTTTCCAGCTGGTTCTGCTGTTTATTCATTTCAATGTACACTTTCATGCCAGATTATTTAATATGATCCTATTACCACCCTATTTCGGGTATTGTTAATATTTGTGTTTACCTCACTTATCTCTCGCTGCTATTAATCTCGCTCTGCTGCCTTTGCTCTCTATTGCTGTCTCTCTCTGTGACTCCCTGCACCTCTTTCTTAGATGCCTTGTCTTCTTGCATCTTTCTGCAGATGTTACACAGTTTTCCAAAAATGTTTTCTGGTTCACCTGCAGAAGGCCATTTTTCAGAAGAAGGTTCTTCATCTGGTCTTTTTCTGTGGAATCGTTTCTTCACATTTCCAATGACAGGTTTTCTTTTTCTGACTACTGATTATTGAATGAAAAGAGGAACAGCCAGTTTCAGATTCACCCATAGACAGGATGTGTAGATTTTGTTTCATTCTATTTATTGGACATTTGGGTAATGATAGAATTTTCTCAGAGGTGCAGGTTGATGAGACTTGGTATCTGCCCAGTTTTGACAATTTAGTTTGCATTTCTCTAGTGTGGTTCTGTTGTGCTATGTTCCTACTTTCCTGTTTGTTTCTCCCTGTGTATTGTTACCAGGACACTGTTTTATCCCCAACTACAGCATTTTATTTCTGGTGATTATTCCTTCAAGAATGCAATGCATTCACCACCCCCAGTTTCACATACTTTCTAGAATTAGTCTCTAAATGAATGTTGAAAGGTGGAAATGGCAAAAAGAAATTTATATCAACTTGAAATGTAGCCCCCTCATGGTAAAGAAATAGCTACCAGGTTTTCTGTGGTGTAGATCCCAGGTCTCTAAGTAGGGAAATAGAGCAACCAGGTGGAAGAAGACCGCTTTCTGCCTTGTTTGAGATGGTCAGAGATCCCCGTTCCTTGAGGAAGGAAACAGAATAATAGCTAATTGTTTTTTCCTGCTTATTTAAAGATTTTAAATATAATTTTTTTCTAGGTTTTGGCAAGTGGTTTTCTGTTGGCTTTAGCTTTTGGTGGTAAATGGGGTTTTTATTTTTCTGTGGTCTTATGTGTATTTTAGAAGAAATTTAGGCAAGTTTCTACCAGGGCAGTTAGTCTGCTGCTGTTTAAAATCAGAAGTAAAAAGCAATAGTTTTAGTTCACACAAGCTAGATCTGATCCAATAAACTACTGGGCTGCTGGAAAAAAAATAATTTAAAAAAGCGATCTTAATATTTAGATCAAGGTTGGCTGTATTCTCATTGCACTCTACCTTGTTTAAGTTATGCCTGGGTGCTTTGGGTCCACTTATGGGCCCTATTATTAATGACATTTCAAAAGTTTTTGATGAATAAGAGCAAGTTCAAAGATGAGTAAATAGGATGCTATCTGTGTATCACACTGAAGGAGTGGAGGTACTTAACTTTGAAAAAGAGATGCTGCGGACAGGTGATGGAAGAGGACCTGAGAACGGTGGTAGAGCATTCAAGTGGTGGTCATGTGGGAAAGAATTATATTTATGCTGCTCTGCTCCAAAGAGAAGAACAAGGATTTCTTGGAGGAAGTTACAAAGAAGTGGATTTGGCTCAACATAAGGTTGGCTGGCAACAGAGTGGACACCTCATAAAGAAAGCAGTGAACTGCTTGGCTCTTTCTAGAAGATCCTGATCGAGAAGACCCTGGATGACCACCTATCAAGGAAGTTGTGGGATAAATTCTGATATTGGGTGGGAAGTTGAGGGATGCTGTGATGTTTTGGAGTTTTTCCCTTGAGGTGTCTGGCCTTTAGGTTGGATGAGCAACTTGGCTTCTCCTAAAAGGAAAGTGCTTAACTGTGAGAACTCCAAGTATTGGGCTCCACCCAGCCAAATGATGACCTAAGAAAGGCAAGTTCCTACTTTCTTCTCTGCTCTACAATTTCCAGCTCACACAGTAGCAAAGGACACTTCAGAAGCAGACCATGATCAAGCTTCTGTCAGGAAAAGTGAGGAGCGGGAACAAACAGGTAGTTTATAGCCATTCCATGTACTGCTCACCACAGCCTTGGGAGGTTGCTTCCCCAACAAAGAATCCAAGGTGCAATGGGGCTAGGAGGAGGTCCAAGATGGCGGCAGAGCAGGTGGAAGCTACATTCACCTCCTCCCAAGACTGGGAATTACCACTAAATTATAGAACAATCACCCTGAATAAATCAAAGGAAGACTAACTGAAGAGAAATCTTATAACCAAGGATTTACAGAAGAAGCCACACTGAGACAGGTAGAAAGGATGAAGATGTGAAAAGGACTGGTCCCGCTCCTATGGGCAGTGACTGAGTTTCAGAGAAGTAGCTCAGTAGTAGAGGATTCCCTCTGAGAAGCGTGAGGTCTAAACCAGGCTCACCAGCCCAGAGCACCAGAGCCCTAAAGAGGCACCCACATAACAGCTGGCTGTGAAGAGCAGTGAGGTTTCTATTCGTCAGAGAGAGGTAGGAGTCCACTAGAGACACAAGACCTCCTTAAAGGGCCATAAAGGGCCAACACAAAAAATTTTGTTTACTTCCATTCACCCTGGGTTACTGTGGAGGGAAGGCAGAGTGGACTAGAGTCTCATGAGCAGAATCTGGGGTTTGTGGCTCTGGGGAGGGAGCTGAAGGAATAGCTACCAGGATCCCTGTGTTGATTCATTTTCCCATACCACAGATGCCATCTTTCTTGGGTGGAGTACTCCCCTTCATGTGGGAGCCTGGGGGAAATCAATAGCCCCACCCTCTAGACTCCCTCTTGCCCTTACCCTGTGGAATTTATACCCTGTAGAGGAGTATATCAGAGACTCTTTCAGTGACTGAGCCTAACAAACAGCTGGCAGGTGGAAGCAGGCAGAGGTGAATCTCATCAGGGTGACTTGGGACTTTAGCAGACATGCCCCAGGGCTGGTGCTAGTAAAAACAGGCCTTGGTGCACAGCTTTGTCCTTTCCATGCTCACCCAGGCCCAGCAGAGACAGTCACAAACTGTGGATCGCTTGTAGCTCCAAACAGGTTGCTCAGGGCCAGTCACAGGCAGCACCTTACATAAACCTCTACCAGAGTCCCTCCCAAGAGGAACAGAACTAACATACCTAGTGGCCAGCTTCAGACAACATCAGAGCAGGATCCAATAAGCTTCACAAGCAGCATATCCAAAGGGAGATCTTGGCAGGCACAAAATCCTGCTGAGCTGCAGTCCACTTCATATGATCAGCACCTGCACAACAGCTCACACACTGTGGTCTGGGTTGAGCCTCCCAGTCAACTAGCCTGAGAGTTGATCTTGTGCATGAATAGGCCAATAGCAATCAAGACTTAATTATAACAGGAGGGCCCACATAACTCACATAAGGGACATTCCTGGAGCACCCAGCTCAGATGATCAAGGAGATTGCACCGCTAAACCCCACAGGACATCTATTACATAAAGCCACCCCACAAAGACTGAGAGTCATAGCAGATCTATCTAATACATAGAAAGAAACACAAAGAGGCAGCCAAAATGAAGAGACAAAGAAAGAGGCTCCAAATGAAAGAACAGGAGAAAATCTCTAGAAAGAGCTAAATGAAATGGAGGCAATTTATCAGATTTAGAGTTCAAAGTAATGGTTATAATTGGTTATAACCAAAGTAATGGTTATATGCTGTTGATGCTCAACAACATGAAAAAGGACATAGAAACGATGAAAAAGAACCAATCAGAAATAAAGGATATACCCTAGCTGGTGTGGCTCAGTTGGTTGGAGCGTTGTCCCATAAACTGAAAGGTCATAGGTTCAATTCCCGGTCAGTGCATATACCTAGGTTGCAGGTTCAGTTTCCAGTTGGGGCATGTGTGAGAAGTAACAGATTGATGTATCTCCCTCACACTGATGTTTCTCTTCTTCTCACTCTCCCACTCTTTCTTTCCTTCTAAAGAAATCAATAAACATGTCCGTGCGTGAGGATAAAAAAAAAGTGAAGAATATAAAATTGAAGTGAAGAATACACGGGAAGAAATAAATAGTAGATTGGATGAAGCAGAGGACTGAATCAGTGATTTGGAAGACAAGGTAGGAAAAAACACCCAATCAGAGCAATAAAAAGAAAAAGAAATGTTTTAAAATGGGGGTGGTTTAAGGGACCTTTGGGATAACATCTTTACCATAGAGGTACCAGAAAGAGAAGAGAGACAGCAAGGGATCAAGAGCCTATTTGAAGAAATAATGACCAAAAACTTCCTTAACCTGGTGAAGAAAAACAACAAACAAGTCCAGGAAGAGCAGAGAATCCCAAATAAGATGAATCCAAAAAGGCCCACACCAAGACACATCATAACTAAAATGGCAAAGATTAAAGACGAAGAGAGAATCTTAGAAGCCACAAGATAAAGATAGTTACCTACAAGAAAGCTCTCATGAGACCATCAGCTGATTTATCAACAGAAACATTTCAAGCCAAAAGGGTTTGGCATGAAATATTCAAAGTGATGAAAAGCGGGAACTTGCAACCAAGACTACTTTACACAGCAAGGCTATCTTTCAAAACTGAAGGAGAAATAAAGAGCTTACCAGGCAAGAAAAAGTTAAAGGAGTTTGTTACTGCCAAACCAATACTACAAAAAATGGTTAAAGGGTCTTCTTGGAGAAGGAGGAAAAGAAGGAGGAGGAAGATAAGGAGAAAGAACAGAGGAACAGAGTTAAAAGAATAAAATGGTAAAAAATACATAACTATCAATAATCACTTTATATGTAAATGGCTTAAACGCTCCAGTCAAAAGACATAGGGTAGCTGAACAAATAAGAAAACAAGAACCACATATATGCTGTTTACAAAACACCCACTTTGGAAGGAAAAATACAGACTAAAAGGAAAGGATTGAAAAAGATATTTCATTCAAATGGAAATTTTTAAAAACCTGAGGTAGCTATATCTGATGAAACAGACTTTAAAACAAAGGCTACGGTAAGAGACAAAGAAGGACACTACATAATGATACATGGAGAAATCCAACAAGAGGATGTAACCCTTGCACACATTTATGCAACCAACATAGGAGCACCTAAATATGTAAAGCAAACCTTGATGAACAGAAAGTAAGAGACTGACAGTAATGCAGTCATAGTAGGGAATTTAACACCCCATTGGCATCAATGGATAGATATTCCAGACAGAAAATTAACAAGGAAATGGTGGCTTTAAATGACACACTGGATCAAATGATTTAATTGATATCTTCACAACATTTCACCCCAAAGAACTGATAAATGAGTTCAGTAAAGTGGCAAGATACAAAATTAATATCCAGAAATCAGTTGCATTTTTATACATCAGTAATGAACTACAAGAAAGGGAAACTAAGAAAACAATCCCATTCACAATTGCTTCAAAAAGAATAAAATACCTAGGAATAAATGTAACCAAGGATGAAAAAAACCCATACTAAGAAAATTATAAGACACTGAAGAAAGAAATTGAAGAAGATACAAATAGTGGGAAGCATATACTGTGCTCATGGATAGGAA
>VMDR010032731.1:0-11604 GCA_007922815.1 Macrotus californicus
TCATAGAGACAGAAAGTACAACACTGTGTGCCAGGGACTAGGTGGCAGAGGGAAGGAAAGTTATTTAATGGGGACAGAGTATTAGTTTGGGAAGATAAAAAAGTTCTGAAAATATGTTATACAACAATGTGAATGTCCTTTACACTACCAAATTGTGCACTTAAAATATTCAAAATGGTAAATTTTATGGGTATTGTACCACAATTAAGGTGTAGGGAGAACTGCACAAAGGCATCTAAGTCTGCACCTAGATCTTCTTGCCCACTAATTAGCACTTGTGGTTCCTGATTATCCAGTGGTACCCATTCAAATATTTGCTCCTCTAGGAGATCCTCCCCAATTTCCCAGACATAGCAAGCATTTCTGTTAAGATATTGCTGCTGGCAAATGGAAACATAAGAGATTTGGTGTGTTTGATTACTGCCATTGTCAATAAACATTCTCCTCTGTGCTAAGGCTATAGACAGAACAATGAATGAGACTGTATTGGCCCTGCTCTCAGAGCCCACAATCTGCAGGGGAAACCAGATCCCTCAAAACCAACTACATAGTGTGCTATTAGCCAACAAGCACTGTGAATGTTTAGAGGGGGCAATTGACTGCATAACATGTGAGCAAGTACAGTCAGGGGCCCTTCTCCAAGAAGTTGTGGTACCTGAGCTGAGACCTGAGGGACCAGTAGGGCTTAGGCAGGTGGACAAAGACAGCAGAGGGTATTCTAGGTGAGTGAGTCCAGGATAAGGGGGAGAGAGAAGTATGGGGGGAAAAAAGAGGAGTTGAGAGAGGAAGGGAAAGAATGTGAATAGCGAGGCTGAGCAATAAGCACAAATGGTTCAAAGAAATTTATTAATTTGTATGTGCTTCTACTGCGGATATTGCCTTGAAGGGTCTCCCACCCACCACCAGCCTTCAGGGCCTCTTTGGAATATTTTGCATAGAGGGATGATGTCCAGAGCTCCAGGATGACTCCTCCTGGTGGCATTGCCTGCTGGCTAATTGCCAGTTACCTTGCTCCTCACTCCAGAGAATGGACCAGAAGCTAGAAGCATAACCATCTCTCTGGTCAATAGAAGACTGTAGAAATTCCATCCCTGGCTGGCAGATAGATAGATCAACAGAGCAGGAGTTGGAGTGCCTGGCAAGGAGAGGCATCCCTAAGTAAGCACCCTCCTCCCTACCCCCTTCACACCCTTTTCCTGTCTTAGGAGACAGATGCTTCATATCTGTGTTAAATGTCTGCAACCAGTGTTTAAATTACATACATGTGCATGGAAATGGGGATATTCAGAACATATATTAGAAAAAGCAAGGGCCATAACCAAGTGGGAAGTGGCTAGGTGCAAAGGTGCCCAGAGATAAGGGAGTGCTGCAGCAGAGTGCACACCATTCCATCTGCAGATGGGCTTCCTCAGAGAGGATTATTGCCTAGGCTACCAGTCCCTGGAGAGACCCCCTGAAGAAAGTTCAGCTGCTCCTCTCTTCCTTCTTCAGCTTGGAACAGGCTGAAGCTCCTGGAAAGCAAGCCAACACAGTCTTGACTATGCAAAAGCTTAGCTGTTAGCTGGAATTAGAGGAGGACTCCTGGGTGATTGAACCAAAAACCTGGTGCAGAGAGACTTTAGGGAGAATTCAAGGTGACATGTGGGTAATGTATTCAAATGTGAAGATATACACAGCTCTTCTAGCTCCTGGGGTCAAGCCAAGGTTGGAGAGGCAGTTAGGCCCAAGCCCTTATGTCTTTTCAGCAACAGCTGGCTCAGGGCTGTTCATCCCATCAGAAAGGTAATCATCCTCATTGTTCTGCTTCATCTTGGTTTCTAGAACTGTGATGCGCTGCTTGAGCTTCTGCTGGGCCCCTGTGTACTCAGCCAGCAGGCGGCCAAAGCGAGTGTACAAGGTCTCCATGTTGGTTTCCAGCTGTTCAAGCTTCTCCTGCACATCCACCTCCATGCTGGTTGCCACCTCATTCTCATCGAGTAGCCCCTCTTTCATCAGGATTTCTCGACCTCTCTCCTCCAAGACCTTCTTGGCATCAGGGTACTCGGTCACGGCTTCCATAAGGTCATCCTTGGACAAACAGAAGAGATCTGAGTAGCCCAGGCTGCGGATATTAGCTGTACGTCGATTGCCCATTTTGCTACCCTTAATATTAAGGATACTAATCTCTCCAAAGCAACTCCCAGCTGAGAGCAGGGCATACTGAGTGACACCATCATCTGCCACTACTGCCAACTTGCCCTCCTTGATTATATACATCTCCTTGCCAATATCCCCTTTGCGGCAAATGTAATCCCCAGGGCTGAAGACCTGAGGACGAAGCTTCAATACCAGCTCCACCAGCAGGCCAGCTTCACAATCCTGGAAGATGCGCACTTTCTTGAGTGTGGACAGGTGGACATTGATGGCTATCTCGGCCCTCAGCTTGGCCGGCAGATTTTTGAGAACTTCCCGCTCATCCACAGTCTTCTTATTGGTCCAAAGGTAGTCAAACCACTTGATGACCTTGGCTTCCATCTCCTTGCTGACCTTACGGAACTGCATGTAATGTTTGACTGCATCAATCTTGGCCTGGAACTCAGCTCGGGTGGCATTCATGTTGGAGATCATGGAACCCACATTTCCCACAATGGTGGCAAAGATAAGGACACCAATCAGGAAGTCAAAGATAACAAATAGATACTCCTCATCCTTTACAGGAGGTGGAGTTTCCCCAATGGTAGTGAGGGTCAGTGTAGACCAGTAAAGGCAGTAGATGTATTCCCTAGCCAAGTAGCCATACTGAGGGTCAGTGATGTTGGGATAAACCCAAGTGTCAACCCCAAAACCAATGGACTTGGAGATGGCATAGTAGATGCAGGCATTCCAGTGGATGATGATCAAGATGTAGAGGACCAGGTTGCTGATGCGGAATATGTTGGGGTAACTGGTGCGTGTCTCAGTTCGGTCAAAGAATTCAAACATGCGGGCAAAGTGTAGGAGGCGGTTGAAACGCAGCTCAGGGCTGTGTATGCCCATAGCAAAATAGACCAGGTCTGTGGGGATGATAGAAGCTATATCTAGCTTGAATTGCAGAGTGTGGATGTAGTTGTCCCGCAACTTCTTGGGATCTTTGACCAGCAGTCCCTGTTCTAGGAAACCTAGTAGAGATGCAAGCCAAGAAACATATCACCTCTGACTTGAGGCCTCTCCCTCCTGATAGGCTAACACTCAGCAAGGGACAACTGCTCATCCAACCCTCCTTCCCAAGGGGGAGTATAGGAAACTCATGCAGCAGGGCTGCCCAGAAGGACTTTAACAGAACACTCCGTGGTCTGTACCTCACTAACTATGGGAGGACCATGAGGTTCAAAAAGGAGTGGGCACTAACCTGAGCCCCAGCCAGGCACTTGAGTCTATCACTGTGTTAAGATGGCTTCCTGAAATTTTGGACTCAGGCCTTTGGACATATGGGTCATGGTCCTGCCTGTGCATCTCAATTGCTTACTTACCTGTGCGCAATCGAATGAAGAGGTCCGCAATATAGACCACATCTGAGAAGTAGTCCAGCACCAGCCATACCAGGTAGTAGCTTTTCTGTAGGTCACTGAAGCAGGCTCTACAGGAAAACAGCACTAGGCTCTAACCTCAAAGCCATCCAAGGTTCTCTAGAGGACCCAAACTGAGTGCAGAGCATGGGATGGATATCAGGGGAACTGATGAGTCACAGTCAGCCAGGTGCTCAGTCAAATCCTTGCTGAATGAGTGAGTGGGGTGGGGGATATGTAGGGTGGGAAATGCTGTCAGGGAAAGTAAATGTGGAGATTGGCTTTGGAACTGAGACTACAGATGAATCTTCATAGGCTAAAAATTGGGAGAGGAAATTTTCTTTAGAGAAAACACCATGTTGTGACCCAGAAATAGTGAATGCTAGGGCTGAGTGTGTCCAGAAGGTGGAGTTAGAGAGAAAGCCAGGTCCAGAGGGCCTTGAAGGCCATGCTGAGGGCTTGAATTTCATCCTGTGGGCAATATGGAGCCATTGAAGAGTTTGTATGGAGGGAGTGACATAATCAAATCCCAGTTTCTACCAACCACACTAGTTGCAAGTATGGAGGATAAGCTGGAGGGGGCAAGAGTGCCTACAAAGAAGTATGGGGCTGTTACAGTTGTGCTAAAGAGAGAGGAGGGTGGCTTCAGCTAGGACAATATTGGTGGCAATGGAAAAGTAGGAACAGATTACAGATACCAGGGAAAAGGACAAAAAGATAGACATGAGGCTTTGGTAGTATATTAAATTGAGGGGACCTTTAACAGGGCAGAAGGATATACCATTGGCAAGTAGGGAATCCAGAAAAAGGGCTGGCTTGGGGTAAGTTCTGTGTCCACAGCTAGGACTGGTATGCTCTCAACCCTAGAGCCTGTAGACTCTGAGCTACTTTGACCACCCCTTCCCAGACTCTCCCTACTCACCTGGCCACCAGCAGGCACCAGTTGTAGAGGACAGGTATGGCAATCACAAACAGCCAGCGGTAGTACCAGTCTCCAGCTGGGTCTAAGACAAATAGTTGAAATTTCTTCCTGAGGAGACAGACAATGGCCAGGCTTGGAGACCAGGCCCCCAGTGTGGTAATACCCCTACTCCCAGAGGTCAAGGGTCCCTAAAAAGCAATACTTAAGGGGATATTCAGGAGGAGGGGAAGGTTGGCTTAGGGCCCTGTTTTTCAGGGAGCCACAACCTGGTGCTAGGAATCTGAGCAGAGCTCAGGTGGGCAAAGGACACCCCTTCTCGTATTTAACCCTCCATAGGCCCATTGGCTCCCATACCTTCTGGAGGCCCCCTTGTCCAGAGTGAATGAGAATGGACAGTGCTGTTATTGGATTGGACTTCAGAGCCTAGAGAGGGACTTTCACAGAATGGTAATAAGGTCTCAGGACCTGTTCCTACAACCCTCCAGGGAAGAGAGAGGAACTCCAAACAAATGAGTGCCACTTGTTTTCTTCCCACCCCATCTCCCCTACTCCCCGTCCCTGTTTATTACCTGGTCTCCAGCCCCCAAACAACTTTCCCAGATGGTGTATTCAGCCTTGGCAAGAATTCTTATAATGCACTGGCCAGAGGTGAGGAATGTCGGCTTGGCCAGACATCTGCAGTTGCCTATTCATTCTTCTGAGAACAGACCTTCCAGCTCTACCTTCTCTCTTCTCCCCACCCCCTCCTGCTGAATTGTTCCTGGACCTTTCCTGCCAGCGGGTCTCCAGCATGATCTCTTTAAAGGCCCACCTCTGCACCCATACTGGCACTGGTGTGGGCACACTCTCAACAGCAGTCTGTAATAGCACTCTTTTCTATGTTTATACTGACTGCTGGAACAGAGGCTGCAATTGAGCCCTCCCCCTGCCTACATTCAGGTGCCCTTGCTAATTGCTTCATGAGCAGTGAGAGGATACTTGGCAAGGGGAAGCTTAGGTGAGAAAAGCCACTAGGGGCTCTTGTAGCAAGTGGGCCACTGGCCGTTGTAAAAACGGTTGGCTGGGACAATGGAAATATTCTAGACTTAAAACCATAGCAGGTCTTCTCTGCCCATCCCTTTCCCTGCCATGGCAGAGCTTGGTGTAGACCCCACTCTACCCATGGTAGTGACATAAGAAACCCCATTGAGCCCTCCAATTGCATGCTTAGGAGCCCTTCCAGTTCCACAGGCTGGACAGGTATACTTAGTGCCCTTGCCCTCGCCGTCCTTGTTGCCTTTGCCATCCCCTTGCTGTGTTGTCACGGTCTGGAGCTCAGGACCACGAAAACGCTCAAGGAATGAGTCAGGTCTTGGTTCCTCCTCATGAAAATTCTTAATGGCCCAGTCTCTAATGACCCCCACCAGGCGGACGATCCTAGAGGTGAGAGAGAGATTATGAACCAGAGAGAATTGTGTGTTCAGAACCTACACCCAGGAGCTTGGTGTCTGATGAGGAAGACGGGAAATGGGTCGGGCCATTATTTCCCAGTGCTAAGAACTGGGATCAAGGCCAGTGCTGAGAGCAGGTGGATGGGGTTCAGTCATGACTCAGAATGCAGCCTGAGGTGAAAGGGAAGAATTCCTGTAAGAGATGCCATCTCAGTTGACTGTGAAAAACAAAAAGGAGGTCTCCAAGGCAAGATGGAGGTGTCCTAAGAGAGGACAGGCCAAGAAGAAGGTTGTTCCAAGCTTCCTGATTTCCCTATAAAACCTACAGCTCTGGGATGCAGGTCTCAGGGCTCTGACAATAGGTCCTTCTGCTGGGAAGTATCCCTCCCTGTGATGCTGAGACAAGCAAATCTAAAGGGAAGCCTCCTTTGGCCACTCCAAGCTTATTCAGATGAGCTTCCTCAGGAGAAAACAGTTGACCAAGGACAGCACTGACAGTGTTTCCCAGATGTCTTCATGGAAAAGCCCAGCAGGACTGAGAGAAGGATAGCCATGGTGTCCACTTTGACAGTTCCCATGGGCAGGAGGGTGTAGCAGCAGGACCGTGGTGGAACCCACCTGCGGAAACCACCTCTCTCCCACTGGGGGGTATCCATCTCTGCCAGCCTCTGCAGTTCTGAGGATGTGTCATCTTCAGCTGCAGACTGTGGCCTACAGAGGAAGAAGCAGTTGATCAAGTGTTCCCTGAGCATATCTTGTTTCCTATCAGCACTGTCTCCTCCTGTGAGGTGCCTAGACACCCCATGGTTCCTTTAGAGGATGTTCTTGAGTCAAAGATTGTTTACTCTGTGACAATGAGGCAGAGCTTGGAGGAAGTAGCAGCCTCAAGGCCATCTCTGATATGACTCAGCTTCAGGAGACTCACCTGCTACTTGTCCCATGGTCATCTTTGCCATTGGCCTTGATGGCAGTAGGTACATGATGGTTGTGGTTATTGGCTGCAGAGCTCTTCACACCATTAGATTTTTCTGTCATCTTCTATGTATAACTGGGACCCTCACCTGCCAGGGAGAGGGCAAAGAGGAAGGTAACAAAAAACTGTGGCACCCATATAAGTCAGACTTGCAAGAGAGCAGTGAAAAGAGAACCAGGGCCCATCTGGCAAACACCAGCACCTCTGGGTACTACTGTGGCAGTTCAGGGCAAGGGGACCCAGCATTGTTCAAGTGTCAGGGTCTAAGCACCAAGAAGATGATAGTGCTATTCCCACTCTGATAGATAATTTAAAAGGCAGATGGTGCTAAGTCGCAAAATGTGTTTTTCTTTTACTCCATTGAAATTTTTGACATATGAACTATCAGAGCTAATACAAAACAAAGAAAACTATTTAAGCCATCTTTGGTGCCCTGCCTTTTCAGATGTTTGGCATATACTTAGGCTGCTGAGCATCTCCAGAGCAGCCACTACCCCCAAAGTCCTGTTCTACAGGAGAAGATGTATCTCTTTGACTCAAGTGCTCTCTGGTTCTCCTAACCAAAGACCTTCCCAGAGCTCATGCTCTTCAGGTAGGAGTCCCATCTCTCATTGACTTGTTCAACCTGGGACATTGTCTCTGGGGTTCCTTCCTTTCAGCTCAAGTCACATTCACTCCAGCACCCTCAAATAATATCACTCAGGCTGAGGAACAGAGAGGAGCCCCATGGGTGGGGAAGGGAGTGAGAAGGAGAGAAGAGACAGCTCCAATAGGCTTCTTGGGCAGTGGTCCAAGTTTAGGACTCTTTCCTTTGGGCTATGAGAGTCTTGGAAGGGCTGATCAGGAATAAGACAAAGACAGTATTATATTCTAGAAAGATCCATGTGGCTGCTAAATGGAGACTAGATTATAGGGGGAGCAAGAGTGGAAATGAGGGGTAGGGAGAAGATTGGAAAGATGGTGCCACTGAAGCCTGACACAGGGCAGAGTGGAAAAATATTTAGGAAGGAGAATGAACAGCACTCAAAGGATTGAGTGTGGGGATCAAGGGAGAGCAAGTGGGTGGGATCATGCAGGAAAATAATACAGAGTGAGGATCCAGGGCAGAGTAGAGTAGGAGGTGTTCACAAAATAGACTAAGAAGAAGCAGCTTGAGAGGGAAAAATTCAGAAGAGAAACAGAAGATTATGCTCCAAAGTGTCTGCCATGGAGTCAGGTAGGCTGGAGCAAGAGAGTCAAAGCAACTCTTCCCTGCTGAGTCTTATTGGTATGTTCCACCAGATTTGGTCATAAATGGTCAGCACACCCACTAGATGGCCTGTGGCCCCTACTGCTGGCGCACCTCCCCCCCAGCTTGTTCCAGCTTCTGGAGCTGTCACCATGACGATAGCTGGCATGTTGACCTCTGTGGTGAGTGGTAATAACAAACAGCCTCAGAGATGCTCACCTGGTGCTCTCTGTGGGACTACAGCACTAAGATGCTAATAAGGACACCTGAGGGAGAGGAACATGCTTGAGCCCTAGAGGCAGCAACCATGGAGACAGAAATTTCCAAGCAACACAAACAAAGCTGAAGCCACTCATACTGATTAGGGTTTCAGGGAAGCCTAAAGATTAAGAGGGGCTATACCACAGTGAATGAAGGGTAAAGGTAGAGAGGAGACAGTGAAATGCAAGTCCATTGCAGGGACGGAGGGGATACTGGTGTGTGGAGGCTGGATCTGGACTAGAGAGTGAGCTGTGCTTATAAGAAAAAGGCAGAGGAGGCCAAGTACAGCCTGGGGAGGCTGAGAACACCAGGCAGAGGACTTGGGAGAGCATTTCTCTCTGATAGAGAGACTATGCAGGCCCTGCCTGCCAGCATTTGGATTCTTTCCCTCCTTACAGATGATCCCCAATAGCAGTGACCCTGAGCCCGCAAGAGGGTAGCTCAGGGGCTATAACACAAGTTATGCCCTCTCTAAATTTCTGACACCAAGAGGGATTCTTCTCCCATGATCCCTGATCCTTCTGTGCAAGGAACAAGCTCTTCCCTGAGTCTAGCTGCCCAGAGGCGGCTGATCTGCCATAAATGCTCCCCTACATCAGAACTGCTCTTTCAGATCACTTGCCAGGGAACAGGCCAGTGGTTCTCATACTCTCTTTAAGAAACCTTACCTAGCCCTGGCTGGTGTGGCCCAGTGGCCTGAGCACTAGACTGCAAAATATAGGGTCTTTGGTTCAATTCCCTGTCAGGGCACATGCCTGGGTTGTGGCCTGGGTCCCCAATGTGGGGCATCTGAGGGGCAACCACACATCGATGTTTCTCTCCCTCTTCTCCCTCCCTTCCCCTCTTTCTAAAAATAAGTAAATAAAATCTTAAAAAAAAAAAGAAACGTCATCTAGTCTTAAGGCTTCAGTTGCCATCATGTTGCAAACAAAGCATCTCTCCCTATCTGCCCACCCATATCTCCAGCTGCTTCTCTTTTGAAGCACCTCAAACCCAACATAGATAAAAAACTGAACATGACACCATTAACTACAAATTAGCTTTTCCTTCAATTTACCTGCCTCATAGAAGGGCCTGCCTTCTACCCAGTCACCTAAGCCAAAAACCTCTATGTCAACCATACTTCTTGTTTTCTTCAATTATCACATCCACGCAGTCTCTGACCTTAGTCAATTGTCTCTCCAAAGTGTCAAAGATCTGTCTAAGTACTGCCATCTGTACCCAAGGCCTTGTTCTACTCTCAAGCATTCACTATCACTCCAGGCCTGCTGTAGCAGACTCTGACTGTCCCTGCAATCACTGGAGTCTGGATTTCAGGGGAGACATAGACACCATCAGGGATTTCTGGAAGTTAAAGCTCTCACAGAGGGATGAGCCATCTTCCCATAGCATAAGAGCAGAGAGGAAGCTGAGGGGGAGTTCTGAGGAGCTACAAAGGTGACATGGGGCTTGAAGAACTGATCAAATGGAGAAGTCTGAGAAGGACAGGACTCATGGAAGGGTGAGTCTAAGGAAGGGAGGTGTCTGCAGGGCCAACACCCTGCCCCCATGTCAGGAAGAGCAGGGCTACCTATAGAGCCTGCATCTTCTCTTCCCTGAGATGAAAGCTGGAGGAGTTCTGAATCCACCAACAGGGGACTCACTGGTTACCTTATCCAGAGCAGCCTCAGAAGTGGTGGGAAAAGAAAGCATAATTTTCAGGGTTTCAGAATAAGTAGTAGGAGGTGAGGAACAAGAGATAGAGAATGTATCTAACTCTTTCTACAATCTTCACTGAGAGAGAAAAGAGAGAGATAAGGCAGGAACTGAAGCATATGGGGTTGCAACAGTTTCTCTATATTGCTATTGTTTTTATCCTTTTGCAGAAAGAAGATAATAAAGTGAGTGCAAAGGTTTTAAGGAGGAATTCAATAGATACTGAAAATATCTGTGCTTGTGACCAACTCCAGTTAAAGCTGGAGCTCACGAAAGATGGATATAATGGGTGGATCCAGATACAAGAGTTGGTGAGAAGAGGCTTGTCAAGCACACCAGGAGGGTCCACTGATGAACAGGCTAGGAGGGAAAAAGGTGATAGACAAACACTTTACAAGGGGGTAGGCTACAGTGAGAGACAGTTGAAGAGGTTCACTTATACAAAACCTCAGCATTCTCAGTGAAATGAGTGAGGCACCAGGCAGCAATAGATGCAGACTTTGAAGGAGGCCAGACGGTTTGCAATAGCTGCTGTGGGGATGCACAGGGGAAGCCAAACAATTGTGAGGGCAGGGCTGGGATGGGTGAGGAAGACATCAGACCATGTATCTGAAAAAAAGAAAAGAGATAAGCAGAGGTCCTAAATGGAAAGTGGGATCCTCAAGAAGGGAGATTTTTAAACCAAGAGTGAGGCACAATGATTCTATAAAAAGACCAACATCAATCATGGTATACTTCTGGATCTCTTTTCTCCTCACCCACAAGTTAAACAACCAGCCTAAGACTTTTATAGAAAATCTAGCCTGGTCCAAGAAGTGTCTTGGACCCTGGTTGAAAGTATTTGAGGACAATTCCTTTATAGATATTAAGGCCAGGACAAAAGGGACAAGTTAGTACAAGAAATTGCTACTCACTTCCAGTTTGTGACTCTTTCAAATGTTCACTGCTGCCTGGTTTTCTTTTTTTTTTCAGTCATGTTTATATATGTGTGTGTATACACACACACACACACACACACACACACATACACACACACACATATATATTTTTCCAAGGCACCTGTTGTGCACCAGGTAAGTGCTAGGTACTTAGGTTAAACAGATTAATCTGGTAGTCTCTGACCTTAGTGCTGCTCCCAGAATAAAAGAGAAAACAGCCAGGAACACAGTTGAGTCTCAGTGTCAGTTGTTTGTCCACCTCTATTCTGTTTCTCAGTAGCATTTGACACAGCTTATCCACTCTCTTCTGCTTGAAACAATAGGTTCCCTCTCCTCATTTTCCTCTTGCCTCACTAGTCACTTCCTCATAGTATCCTCTGAAGAAACCCCCTTCTCTTTCATAACTCTAAAATTTGGAGTGTCCTGAACTCAGTCTTTGGATGGATCCTTATTTTTTATATCTTCATAATTTCCTCATCCAGTTTTGTGGCTTCAAATACATTTGTATGCTGATGACTTACATATTTGTAACACCAGCCCAGTCTCCCTTGAACTCCAGTTTCCCTGACATTACCACTAGGATGTTGAATAGGTATCTCAGGCTGAATATGTCCAAAATTGAGCTCTTGATCT
>VMDR010032732.1:0-11604 GCA_007922815.1 Macrotus californicus
TACATGAAATAAATGTTTTAAATTTTAAAGAATTCTAATTTATCATTTTTTTCTTTGATAGAATGTGTTTTCATGTCATGTTGAAGAACTCTTTGCCTAACCATAGACTGTGATGTCCTCCTATGTTTCTTCTAAAAGTTTTGTAGTATTCCATTTTATATTTAGACCTGTTATCCATTTTGAGTTACCTTTTGTATATGGAGAAAGCATTAGGTTGAGGGTTTTTTGTTTTGCTTTTTCTGTAGATGCTTGTCCAGTTTTTCCAACACCATTTGTTGACAGAACTCTCCATTTTTCATTAAATTTTCCTTTGCACACTTGTCAGAAACCATTTGACCATATTTGTGTTAGTCTATCTCGTGATTCCTTTTCCCCTTGACCTGTGTGTTTACCTTTTCCCCACTCCACAGTGCCCTGATCACTGCAGCGTCATGTTGAGTCCTGAGATCAGACAGTGCCACTCCCCTCGCTTCATTCTCCTTCTCCAGCAAAGTGTTTGCTGGTCTGTCTCTTCCGCCTGTTCAAATACATTTTCAGGTTCGGCTTCATTGGTGAATTCTGTTTGAACTTCTAATTTCACTTTTCCACCTTTCTAAATTAGGTTCTACATGAAGTAAACTGACTTCAGAAACAAATGGGCCACAAACACATCACACAGTTTTACAGAGACGGGAAGCTTGAATTCTTACTGGTGAGATGAAAATTAAGTCATATTAATAAACCTAATAATATGTTAAAGTGACTTTTAAAGACTACACTTAGGTATTAGAGTTTATTCCCTGATAATATACTACAGTGTGGTGCTATGAAATATGAAAGAGTTGTTTTTTAAAAAGGGAAAATATGAGACATACATTAGAATATAAAAATCTTGTTCATAACTGAAAAACAAGCCTAAAAATGTTTAAAAGTACCGTAAGCTTGGAGGATAGAGGGCAGAGGGGAAAAATGGGACAACTGCAATAGCATAATCAATAAAATATAGTAAAAAATAAAAAATATAAATAAATAAAAGTACTGTAAGCTCAGAGGGAGCTGATGTGTATGGGAAGAGGGGAAGGAATAAGAAAAGGAGAGTCTTCCAGTAAACCAGCTGAGGAAAAGTACTAGCCATTGAATCTGCCAAATCAAACAGGCATTTGATGACCAAGAACAGCTTTGGGAACAACGCTCCCATTACCACATTGGAGCCCTTAAGTAACTTGCCGAGGTGATACGATGTTTCTCTTCACCACCCCCAGGAGATCTCTAAATGGAACAACAAGTGCTTTCTTTGAGGAAAATTATTAAGGGAAGAGAAGGGTGTTTAAAACAATAAAAAACACAAGTAAAAATGGCCAAATTTGTGTTTTCTGGGCTGTTTCACCTTCTAGCTGTGATTCTGCTTGGTCCATGTGACGGTTTACTAGACAGACTACCACATCTACAGCAGAAATATGTTAAAGAAATATGCAAATAAATCTCTGGAGAACCAAAAATAACAAAAGGAAGGTAAGCTCCTAGGTACTTTAAATTTTCCAGTATAGCAAAGCCCATTTTACATTTTGTGCTAATATATCACATCCTCACACAAATTTTCTGAAAGTCAGTATAGGTATAATTTTTTGATAAGGCATATTTTCCATATCATGCAAGAAGCATACAAAATTTTGCCCCTCTAGATAGTACCATAGTACATGGACAAAATCTTCAAACAACAATAAACTTCATTCCTGTTTTTCTAACCTCTTCTTCTTATTTTTCAGTGATTAATTGGGAAGGGAGAACATATAGGCAGCTAAGTTACATTTCTAGGTGCTTGAGTTTCTATCAACAGTACAATTTTTTGATGAAACACCTAGTAAATATCAACAAGGCAAACTCTGAATTGTTATCTGGCACCCTTCCACCAAAAAGGATTTCTGCCTCCTTTTTAAGACTGATTCATCTCTATTTCACAAAAAATACAGCATTGAAATATTTGAGGCACCCACTCCTCTGAGGTCACTGGAAAGCTAAAGAACAAGACCACACCATATAAAAGAAAATTGTGTCACCTTCTCAGCAAATAAAAGTTCAGTCTCAATTTCATGCTGAAGTATGAAGTACAGTCTCTGAAGAGACAGCCAGTTTGGCTTGTTATAGCAGGATTTGTAACTGTGGAGGTGGAAAAGTTTTCCAATCTGTGAAAGATACTGTGAAACATTTACTGTGAAGAAGCTGGAATAATACCAACTAGTAGCTATAAAAATAAGAAGGGGGAGGCTTAATTCGAGAAGTTTTATACTTTTTTATAAGAATTGCTCCATTATTCCTAATACCAAGGCTGAGTCAAGTTTGTGATGCAGTAAATGAAAAGTTAACAGTTCAGCTCATCACTTCAAGCGAATCCATACAGATTCACTGCATTTGTTTCTCGCCCTGTTCTCCCTTGCCCTGCACTTCTTTATTTTGATTAGCTCGTTCCCTTAACCGGTGAAGCAAGCATTTGTCCTTCAAGTACAATAAGTTCTAACTGTCATTAATCACAAGTTTCTTTTGTAAGTGTTTAAAAAGTCTAGTCAGGGAGGAAGAAACTGAAAAGAAAATACATGGCACTTTCCAGTAAAGAATTCAGTAAAGGTCAAGAACTAAGCTAAATTTTGAAGTCTTGGATAATATGAAACCAGCAAACTGTAGGTCTCAATTTCATTTAAAAATATATTTATACATTTGAAAATCAATTATATACCTGTTGTGTTTATTGAATAGTATAAATTGATTAATTGTATGAATTGAATTCTGCTTCCTTTTGTGTAAGTTGCATTTCATCTTTCATGATAGTAAGACATGTATGAGGAACATGTAACAGGCAATAGTTTTAGAAAAGAAATCAAATATGAGAGATTTCAAAGAGTAAAATGCCAAACAAAAAATTAAAACATATACAATGTTCTCTGCATTTTCACACAGAGATTGTTTTGTAATTGGAAGTCTATCAGTACCTAAATCTTAGAGGCTAGCAGTTAGACTCTAAGGGAGGCACAGTGGAGCTGGCCTCATGGACTGTTAGAGTTAGGAGACCCTCTACTTTGGCTGGAACCTCTGTCTGATGTGTGAATCCTTTCTATGGCATCAATGGTAAATGATTGAGGATATGCAACAGGCATTGGGATATCTAAATATCTTTTCATGTTTCCAGTGAAGGTATATTTCTACTCCATTAACAAGACAACCCACGCCAGCTGCCTTTTCATTTTTCATTTCATTTCAACAATCATTCATTGAGCCCTATTACATATCAGGTAATTAAAGGCCATGTTGATACAAAAAAAGAATGAAACCGTTTTTATAGAATGTTGATCATTGGAAGAAAGGAGAAAAAAGGAAACATAAAGCAATATTTTATTGCAAATATCAAAATGTCACCAATGTGTTATATAGGGTATTATAAAAAAATAGATGCATTATTGTTAAGCTAATAAGGTAGAAGTGTTAGAAAAATCTCTGGAGGACATGACATGTGAGTTGAGTATTAAAAGACAAAAAGTGTTGATTATGAGGAGGAAGAAGAATGGCATAAGTGGCATGAATAGGCAAAGGGAATTGTCTGAGCAAAGGATATAAAATCGTGGCTTAGAGTGATGTGCTCAGTGCTTTCTAAGTAATTGCTGCTGAAGTGCAAGGAACACAGGATGAGACGAAGCTAGAGAAGCAGGTAGGGTGAAGGTTATGCAGATCATTGTACACATGTTTTTAAAAATTCTTCTTTGGTTAAATAGGAGACTTTAAAGGATTTTAGGGAGATGAATGCATCGGGTCAATGCTTTAGGTTAATTAATCAGTCTGTTAATAATGTGGAGGGTGGATTTGAGAGGCCTGGGATATAAATTCAGTAGTGCATTTGAACGCTATAGGCCAAAGAAGATGAAAAGTGGACCCAGAGGTAAAAATGGTTGTCCAGGTTTAGTATGTAATTACTAGATAAAATTATCCAGTAGGACTTGTAGTTTAGGTATGGAGTGAGGCTGAAGGGCTACAAAACAAACAAAAAATGACACAAAGAAACAAGCAAGATTTTTGGTTAGGTGTCTGCACTGTTGGTGGAACTATAAATTGATATGTGAATTTTAGGAGGGAAAATGATTTTGGAAGGAATATGAGTTCCATTTTAGATATCTGGGCTTTCAAAGATCTCTGAGATACTGAAGTAGAGAGCTGCAGAAATTAGATACATTTACACATGTTTAATATTCTTGAGAGAGATCATGGTTAATGCTGTAACTTCTGAAATCATCACAGCATATAGGTCAGAGTTAAAGTTACAAACATGGTAGAGATAGTCAAGGAGAAATTTAGAATAAGAAAATGCAGTTATGGGGACGGAAGAGTTGAATGCACCAGCATTTACAAGGTGAGAGACGGAGAAGACTGTTCTTCAGAAGAGAGTCACAGGAGTTTGGTGTTACAGAAATGAAGGGAGTGAAAGTTCTAAGCAATAAAAAGTGATCTGTATTAAAAACAGCAGAGAAATTAGTTAATGAAAATTAAGACTGAAATGTTGCATCAAGGACACAGCAGTGTCTGCATAGGGATAGTCTGAGTGGAGGTGGGAGAGGGATTGCAGAAGACTGAAGAGGAAACGGCACAAGGAAGGGAGGTGGGAAAGGCACAATACGCTGTCAGATATTAACCAGAAGAAAGATGGGTGGTGTGTTACCACTGATGCGAGGGGCATGTAATCCATTTGTGAATTATGTCATTTTTCTGCTGTATACTATTTGAAGTTTTATAATTACAGTTCAATTATTTGGTGCAACATTTTTTTCACAAAATGAAACTATCTTCCACCAAGAGTGGGATTTACAATTAGTTGGGCAAGTTGTAAGTGCCATAATATGCATTTTATTTTGCCTTTTTGTGAAAGTTGATTTTGATATTTCTAATAGAAGGGATTGAACTGAATTTTATGAATTTTGACTTTATGGTTTTGAACCACGTTGAATCATCTTTTTTAATTTCCAAAATTTATTTTTAGAGAGAGAGAGAAGGCAGTAGGGGTGGGGAGAGAGAGAAAGAGAGAGAGAAACATTGAGTCATTGTTCCTATTATTTATGCATTCATTTCTTGTTTCTTATATGTGCCCTGACTGGGGATCAAACCTAGAACCTTGGTGTATCTGAACAATGTCTAACCAACTGAGCTACCAGGCCAAACCTGAATCATCTTTTTTTTAAACCCTTTCGGTACAAGCACCGATATATCCGGCGCCCATCTGATGACCTGTGTGGACGAGCGCTGGATATATCCAGCGCCCATACAATGGCTCACAATGGCTCACCTCGTACAGCGGGAGTGTCGCAGCGGAAAGAGCGCTCGTACCGAAAGGGTTATTAATCTCAAGCTATGGGACCAAACATATCTTTTCTGGGTTTTTATAAATTATATATTTAAAATCCAAGAACTGTTGCTGGCTATACCAGAGACCTCTTTGGTTAAGATAAAGGCAATATGTTTGATATTTTACACATTTCTTATTTTCACTTCAACAGGTATATTTTGGGTAGCCTGAATTAAGTCCAGAGTAACAGATTCCTTTCTTAATCCCTCTGGCATTTTTTTTTTCTACTATGGTTTGCATTCAACATAGTTTTGTATTAGTTTCTCCCATCACCTTTTTACTCCAGCCCCCCAGGCTTCTTTTATTTTTTTAATTTTTTATTTATTTATTTTTAGACTGAGGAGAAGGGAGAAAAAGAGGGAGAGAAACATTGATGTGTGGTTGCCTCTCGCATGCATCCCACTGGGCACCTGGTTTGCAACCCAGGTTTGTGTCCTGACTGGGAATTGAACCAGTGACCCCTTGGTTCGAAGGCCGGCGCTCAATCCATCACCAGCCAGGGTACCCCCCAGGCTTTTAAAGATGAAAATATCAGCTTACCCAGTCAACAATTTGTCAGGCACTGCATGATACCACTACCTACAGTGGGTGGCATTATCCCTACTTTACTTTTCTTTACGAACAATTCTATTCTAACCCTTATCCAACATGATGCCTCCAAAACCTGAAATATAACCTTAACATCATCAAATCTGCTTTGGTTACAGTGGTCTGTTATTCTTAATTTCATAATATTGCTTTCTGTTCATTTAAACTTATTTATAAAAATTGTTTAAAAGATACTTTTTAATATACAAACTAAAAATGTGGTGTTTCTCGAGCCAGAGAATGTTTACTCCTAAATTATTTTTAAGTTTAGAGGAGGAGGAATTAACTACAAAGGAGAATAAGGGAACTTTTTTGGAGGCATTATGCATTTGTAAAACTCAACTGTACTCCAAACAAGGATGAATTTTAGTGTGTGCACAACTGTACCTTAGTAAATATGAATTCTAAAAATGTCTCTTAAATTCAGCTAATTGATTTGGATATTGAAAAATATATAGGATATTGAGAGAGAAATTACCCTACTAAATGTTAAACATATTATAAAGCTGAAATGAAAAATTATGGATGTGATCCATGAATTGATAGAAAGAACAATTGGCTACATAGATGTAGAACTACCAAGTGTATAAATGCATATTAATGCATAAGAATTTAGTTCAAAATAAAAAATAACAAAAGCAAAGGTGCCAGAGTCAGTTTGCCTCTGTTAGAGTCCCAGATCCAGGATTATTCTCCTGTGTGATGATGAATCAATGGGAAGATTCAAATTGTGCCTCAGTTTTTATCATCAGTTTAATAATAACAATTATAACTTCACAGGGATTATGTAAGGATTAAATGAGATAATACACATAAAACAGGTCCATGGATAGATTTTTAAGGGCCTGGTATTTGATGGAAAAATTACATCTTCATCTACAAGCTATAACTGAATATTCTATTTCCTCTGATCATGAATGCAGGCAGTGAACTATATAGTAGTATTAGCAGCAGCTAATACTATAGTAGCATCACCATTAGAAATCAGATATTTTTATACCACCTTATAGTTTTTACAAATATCTCAAGATCTTGTTTATATTCATCATTAGCTAAAAGTATGTTTTTTATTAGAACCACCATCAGGTCATATGTTAGTGAATGCATTGGTCAAGTATCAGGCAACTCTCTGTGTCTAGTAGTAATTTATCCACCAGGTGATGATGTCAGGTCCTTTTTTATCTGTGACTCATCACCTACACTGTTTGTTAATCAACACAGAAAGGAGGTAAGTCACATGTATTGCTTGTCAATGTTTTCAAAAATGAGCCATTCAGATGAAAATGTTTAACTTTTGGAAGGTGGTGTTTACTTTTAGATTGATGATGCTACCAATCTAATGCCAATAGAAGTCCCCAGTCTGGGGTGTGATAATAGGAGAAACTCTGTTCAGGTAAACATTTTGCACACTAAGGAAACGCAGCCTCAGGTGGTAACCTAAAGTAAGCTTCCCTGAGGCAAAGGGGAAGCATGCCAATTATGCAGAGAAAGTGTCTGCCCTTGTGCCTGATTGGTCCATTATTATGCAAGTAAGGAATACAAATTTGCATAGTCTGATTAGTCCAAATAGCACTGTCCTGATTGGTTGGAGTTGGCTGTTCTGATTGGTTGTTATGGAGCCACTCTGATTGGTTTTTAAAGATGCAAATGAGGATATAAATAGCTGAGCAGGTCTGATTAGACATTGTACTCTTGGCTTATTGGAATTCCAGGAACTACTTCATGAAGGTGGGCTAATAGGGCAGGAACCCAGTGCAGGAGGCTCACAGTTCAGTCTTCAGCTTCTCTGTGATCAGTGTGGGTGATTATGAATTTGTGCACAATTAACCCAGAAGAGTCCTTCTTTGCAGATATAGTCCTGCTGGGGGTCCACAGCATTCCTATAAGCTGCAGTATTAACTTGTGCCCTTATTACTCTGGATTTGTGATTCCTTTACCTTTTAAACTTGGTTAGTATTTAGTTATTGTTATTTTATTTAGTGTTGCCAATTTTTTGTAGGGGAAGGGGTTGCAATATTAACTTAGTCTGCCATATTGTTATATCTAGAAGAGCTTTCCTCCTTTTATAACACATACAAATTATTTACTGAATTTTAGGTTTTGTGAATTTTTATCCAGGTAGAGATTTCTTAAGTGTACAAATTTCTGAGTTTTCTGCCTTGCTTTACATTTGTTTCTTTGGGACTGTATTCCTTTCCATTGCCCTCACATGGTCATAAAGGTGTGTGCTATTTACTCCAGTGCTCAGAAAAAAGTGTAAATTCACAGATGATTTCAACTTGGAAGTAAGGTATATTTTGTTATTTCTGTAAATCTTTCCCTTTGGAAACTGAACCTTATAGAACTAACTGTTATTCTTAAATTTATAAATATAACAGTATTTTTAAGAGAGTATGCTTTGCCTAGAAGGCTCTTAATGAATCTGATTCTCCACATCACACACCTATACTTTGGAATATTCATGTGCTTGGTAAACTTAAAAGGTAACCACTCATTGTTACCAATGTTCCTTGACAGGTCCTGACAAAGCACGATTTCAGTTCTCTGAACTACCTTGAATTTTTGTGCCTGTGGAAACAGACTGTTATGAGAATGTTCTGAGTCATCCCTGATCCATGGATGATGAGAAGATACTTTTTCTGTTCTTTTTAGCATTTTCCCCCTGAGACATTATGCTTTTCTTATTTCTGCTCTTCTCTGCTGTTTTCATCTAAAGTTTCCAATCTGTGAATTATGTCCTAAGAATATCGTAAATATGTAAATAGGTTTAGAGACTATCTCAGCATCCTTGGTTATCAGGAATAAAATACCACTGGCAGATTTAGCACCCTACACAGGCAAAAGCATGTTTTAGTAGCAAGGAAGGATTTTACCATATGGCAGCCTGCTGGGCTGAGGAATGCAAAAGGTCTGCCAAAGTACTTAATGTAATTCATATACCATGAGAAGCTGACTGATGTTTTATTCCCTTTTTATAAGAGATCTACTCACCGCTGTGTCTTTCCCTAGGCCTGAATAACCTAATCATGGTATAGAATTCTTTTTTTTTTAATCCTCCTTTGAGGACATGTTTATTTATTTTAGAGAGAGAGGGAGAGGAAAAGAGAGAGACTGAAATCAATCAGTTGCCTCCCACACATGCCCTGACTGGGGATCAAACCCTCAACCTAGGCCTGTGTCCTGAATGGGAATTGAACCTGCAACCTTTTGGCATATGGTACTATGCTCCAACCAACAGAGCCACCAACCAGGGAAAGATACAAAATGCTTAACAAGTATCATCACATATCTTTTCTCAATCCCAAAAAGAAAAGAAAATAGGTGTCTTGAACCAATTAAAGGGATATCATGAGTAGAACTGAAAGAAATGTTTAAGATAGATGAATATTGCACCAGAATTTTAACAGACGCAGAAGACAAAAGGTAAAGAGCAAAAGGTCACTGAACAAATATTTTAATAATGCTTTATTTGAAATTCCATCAGTTACACATTATTACCTTTACCATGCTGCAGAAACTCAGGAGGGATAACATGAACAGTATTATTTACGATATAACAAACCTCAGCTCCTCCAGGGCGTACGTCAGCCACCAAGCACATTGCCATGTATTGCCTGATTTTCTGACTTTAAAATGTTTTCCTCAACAGAAGGAAACTCTGTGTACAATCAAAGTAAGATGAATATAACAAAAAGGTTTGTTACTATCAGTTCAGTACAATGAACTTCTTAATTAAGAGTATTAACATTTTTTCAGTGACTTCTGTGCACAAGGGGCATTTTCCGCAATTTCCATGTTTCTACTCATTTCATCCTTACAATCCAACTCCAAGGTGTATACCATTGATTTTTCTATTTTATAGAAGAAAAACCTGAACATGTATGAAATGAAATTACTAGACCAATATCACCCATATAATAAAAGTGCTTTCGGGATTTACGTGAAGATACCACTGCTGTACATCTATTTCAGCTCACCAGTATGTAATGCAACTTCGATTTTTCACGGAGGACCGTGGAGTGGTGACACACCGAAGCCACTTCAGAAAGGGCAGTATGCTATCCATTAAGCACGAGTGTACCCGTTATTGAAACAGGCTGCTCTGGTTAAGGCTGGGCACTCTCTCTGCGAGTGTTCAGGGAGGTGGGAGATCCGGGTTTGAGGATTGTTTCTGTGGATTGTTTCTGTCTCTAATTGACTGTGATCCTAGGTAGATTATTTAGCCTCGATCTCTCATCACCCTAAAAATGGCATGCATAGAACATGTGTATATAATTGTTTAGAAACTTTAAAAGCTTTATTTTTGTTCCAATCTAATCAATTAACAGAACACTATTTCCCGTGTTGGTTGATTGCCACATTGATTTGCAGGGAAAGCCTCGGAAAAGTGGAACTGAAAATCTGCTCCTGTGTTGTTCTGTGTGACTCAACACACCCTCTCTGGGCACTTCACACGCAGGTGCTTCTGTCCTTATCCTGCTCTTATGACTGCAGTTCAGGGAGTGGAGGGGTCCAGGCAGGCAGACAGGCAGGGACTTATTTTTAAAGTAGAAGTTTTACTTTGAATCTCAAACAAGCCTGTAACTTGTAGCCATAATTTATGTTTTGAAAGTCTTTAACCCTGGGAAACGCAGATAATTGTGTATGAAACTAGTTAACATAAAGCTCCTAATGGGAAATTTGTGTTCATATCAATTTATAGCCCTCTGAGGATCACTGCCAGATCTCCTCTGTGTCATTAAGCTCTCGTGGCTATTAGGTGTAAGTTCATGCCGTCAGAGGTCTGTGCTGTTAGACAGCTTAGTTTCATTGCTGTGCTGTGTGCGTGTCTGTGTGTGGGTGGAACCAACAACTAAGGCATAAGACTCATCACATAAAACCTCAGTGACTGCAGGGAAAAGTGTGAAAATATCTGGAACCCTGAATTTTGGCTTTGAATTGTCTTTGAATGCAATCTGATCACAAAGAAAAACTTGGATGATCTGTTCTATAAACTGGAGGCAAGAGGAAGGTAAAAGGGACCAACCTTCCATACACAAAAAATCCTGACAACTCTCCCTTTCATTTACATACTCAGAATCTGACCACTTCTTGCCTATCCACCTTGAAGATCCTGGCTGAACTCTTATTTCCTCTGACTTGGAATAATGAACCCAGTAAAGCAACCAGAACAAGCCTGTTGAAATGTAAAACTAGATGTTGTTATTTCCCTCCTCAAAACTGCGGTGGTGTCCCAAGTCAACCAGGGAAACACCAGAGTCCTTTCAATCTGCAGAAAGAACGCATTTACTTGTCTCACTTCCCCGCCTGATCCTCTTCCCCTCAGTCTACGTTTCAGCTATATCAGTCTCCTGATAGTTTCTCAAACATGTCAGCGTGCTCCCACCTCAGGGATTTTTAACCATGCTTGTTCTTCTGGCAGAAACACTTTTCTCTTAGGTACTTGCAGTGGAACAGACACATCAACTTCAGAACAAGGTCATCTCTCCTTCACATGCTATTGAGCTTTTTTATGCTCATTCTTAAAAACGTTCCCTATTACCCTGGGTGGTGTTGCTCAATGGGTTGAGTACTGGCCTGCGAACCAAAGGGTCACCAGTTCCATTCTCAGTCAGGGCACATGCCTGGGTTATGGGCCAGGTCCCCAGAAGGGGTAC